>CM021107.1:559074444-559224839 GCA_007115665.2 Sequoiadendron giganteum | reverse complement strand
AACTATGATGGATCAAGGTAACAATTCAAAGTGTCAACACCTCAAAAGATAAGTGCTAAGATGATGATGATTGGATATAGTGAACCTAAACTAGGCCCAACTTGGAGATAATGATAGATAAATAATGGTAAGGTCAAGATAATCAAAGTATGTGACAATGATCTAATCAATGGTATGATAAGCCTCCTAATCTCAAACCTCAAAGATGGTTATTACTATGAATGAGCTAGTATCATAAAGATTAAAGTACGAAATGCAAGGTAAACTAGGAAAATGCAATAGATGGAATGAAAAAAATAAACAAGTCTCATGTCTAAATGTATGGTCACTATCCAAATTAGATATGAAATGTGGATACTCAAGTATTTATCCAAAAAAAAATTATAGATGTGGTAGATTGGTTTTGACCTACAATCAATGGTTTCTATATGATTTTTCATTTAGGGAAGTTTTGAAATATGATATAATAAAACTTAGAAAACACTTGAAAAACATATTTTAGTTGATTTTGACTTTTTTTGACTTCAAGGTAAGCAATTATTTTGAAATTTTTCTTCCATAAAACTCGCTTGGTCTTAGTTTACACATAATGAAAACAAGCACAACCTATCTAGTAGTAATAGGTTTTATCTAATAAAGTGGGATTACCTCACCCCTGAATGAGTGATTTTAAATCTTCATCCAAGGAGTGGGTAAATAGGGTATACCAAGGTCATGGACCACCTTGATACACCTATTCTTGAAAGAGTGTAAACTCTAGCAAGACACCTTACACCTCAACCATGGAAAAAAATGGTAAGTAACTTTAGGGTATGATCTACATCCCTTGAACCATAATAGTAGACAACCAAAAAATTCTTAGGCTTCTAATAAAAATAGATTTTTAGGAGGTTGGTGAACACCAGAGGTATACTTTAGATGTGAGATAGTTAAGCCTCTAGTCAATATGATTGTGGTTAGTTGTTCCATAATAGTGTTGACACACAAGGTATAATGTCACCAAATAATGCTGCTAACTTTTTCCTTCACACCTTTAATATAGCCCACCTGAAAAAATGTGCTTTGAGGTTGTCCACCTTGAGTTATTTGTTAGGATGTGTCTCAAAGGCAAGCCTCCTAAAAAAAGAAAAGAGATTGATATGTGTTTCTATTACACCCAAGATTGCATGAAGATCAAGGGGAGAGGATACACACACACAAATCTGGGATTTTAACACAATGTGCAAGTGCACCAAACATGAAAAACACTTGTTCCTTTTAAGCCCAAATCTAATATTTCCTACTTAAAAAATCAAACACACATAAAACCCTGCAAGAATATAGATTAGTAGTCTAGATAAAAATGTCTTCTCCCAACAATTGCCATAGGCTATAAAATAGATATTAGTAGCACCAAAACCCTTTTCCCTAATGAATGAAAAAGGAAAAAAATGGAAAACTCCAAGCTTATCCCTTTTTTACCTATGACAGATAGTTGCATCGTTCTATCTGCCAGATGTGGAAGACTATGTAGATAGATTTGGCGAACTAGACATTGACCACAATAGACTATTTGGAAACTACAATGGATTATTTGTTAGATGTGATGAATTTCTAGTCAAATGTGTCGTATTGTTTGACAGATGTGGAAAATAACCTAAAAGCTGAAAAAATAAGAAAATCTAACAAAAGGAAAGATAATGCGATGATAGAAATGATGTAAGAAATTGTTGACAAGAGACACTACTATCATTACTTGGTGTTGTCATTGATGGCAACCCTAATCTTTGAATAGGTAGGTGCATGATCATTTGACCACATCGGCAAGAAGATTGAATATTTTCAAGAAAGAATAGAGCATACAGTAACACAGTGTTCATCGATTTGTATGCTGACTTCAGGTTATAATTTTTTATTGCACATCCTAGGGAATGTTCATTGGCATATTATCTTTGTTTCTACTAAAGTGCATTGGCTCGTAGCAATTCATGTAGAAGTTAGAAGATTTTGTTGGCTTATTCTTAGTTTTTCTTGTATTATGGCCGACTTCATGAATGTGTTAAGTCGCGGATGTATGATAATTAATTAGTCAAGAATTTATGTGTTTGTATACTTTTCTTTGGGTCTTAGCTAGGTTGTGGCCAACCATTAAGGGTACACATTGTATATCTTTCATAATTTAAAGGCCAATAGTTGTAAATATCTTGTGTTTTATCAAGCCGACTAAGTGCAATTGAATCCTATGTTGCGGATAGATATAGAAGTTCATCCATATCATTTTGAGTGATGTACAAGGTGTGTGTTGGTGTTAATTGTGAATAAGATCAGCATAGAAGAGCGATATTGCATAGTTTCACTTGCGCACAAAAGATTTGTGTTGTGTGTGTGAGTAGAGCAAAGCAAAGCAAGAATACAGAATCAGTCTGTAACTCACAAATCTATAATTTTGCTTACTTTGGAAATATAATCAGGCATTTTAGATGATATCTTATTCATTTCACCCCTTCAAATGGTTTTAATTTGAACTCTTTTTCTTTGAGTGGTGAGCTCTAGGTAGTACGCCTGAATGCAAGTGCATTCGCCTTTTGTAATATTCCTTTTGAGTATACTCAGAATCATAATTATGGATTGGCCATCCACCATGGTTTTTCCCCTAATAGGGTTTCCATGTAAAAATCTTGGCGTTATGGTGTTGTGTTCATTTTCATGTTTATGCACTATGGTTGAATACTATTAATGCTTTAAAGATAAAGATTAATAAAGTTAGTTTTTGCACAACACTAATTCACCCCCCCTCTCTCAGTGTAGCTTGTTTCCAACAATTGGTATCAGAGCTAGTTCTTCTGAAGAAAAAGTCTAACGGCTTGAGGAGATCTTGGAAGGTGTTTCGATGGATTCAAGCAGTCTTGAAAAACTTATGGTGGCCCTAGATGATCTTGATCAATCAAAGGCTGAAGTTCAGAAACTGCAAGAAAACATCAATGATGTAGAGAAATTCATTATCTCTGAAAAACAAGATCAACAAGTCCAGAAAAGAGAAAGGAACTTTGTAACCAGATTTAGTAGAAAGACAGTAAAGGCGCTGAAGATGAATAATCCAGCAAAGCCCTGAAAGAAAAGATAGAAGAATGTGAAAAAATTACTCAAGAAAATACAGTTTTGAAGGCTGAAATGGAATCCATCATTATGAGAATGACCAAAGAAGTTGAAGATAGAAAGAAGAATGAAGAGAACCTAGCACAGTCCTTGAAAGAAAAATATGAAGTATGCAACTGATTGGATGATGAATTGGAAGTATCTAGAAACAATGAAGAAGCACTTGAAAGACAAATGGATGATCTTAGAATTGAACTTGCTATAGCTAATGAGTTCAAGGAGAAGTTCAAAGCTAGTTCAACCATTCTTAATGAACTAATTGATAATCAGAGGATTCATGGAGACAAAAGAGGACTTAGATATGATGAAGGAGAAAGTTCAAAATCCAGACAAAGAAACTTTGGTCAAAGGAATTCAGGACGAAGGTAATTGAAGCAAGGAAATCAAACAAATAGACTTGGAAGGTATCCAGTAAGACAACCTAATGCTCAGAGATTTAATGGATACTATTTTAACTAAATTTTTTTTGGACATATGGCTTCTCAGTGTAGAAGTAGGATTAATCAAAGTGGTCCATATTTCTTAGGCCAATGTTTTAATTTTTATAAGATTGGTCACAAGTCAAATGAATGCAAAAGTATGATGAATCAACTCCATAGAAATATCAGATGCCATTAATGCAATAGACCTGGCCATACTACTAAACAATGCAAATCAAGAGGAAATCAATGGAACAATCAGTCTGGAAGGAGATGTTGTATGTTATAACTACAACTAAATTGGTCATATTGCAAAACATTGTTGGAAGAGAAGAGGTTCGGTAAATCCAAGGAGAAATATGTAGAAGTATGTGAAAGGAAAAAGTAAAGTCACTAGAGATGAGGTTAGGAAAAAAAATGCAAAAGAAATGGGTGAAGAAGAGTCCCTCTGCTGAAGAAACTACACTTGCACCATAACCCGCGTCTGGTAATTCTTTTGGTAAATAGCTACAAGAATTTTCCCTAGGGGGAACTATCAGGAAAATCATATAATCCCCTAACCAGTAAGTGATATCGGATGTGGATGTGTATATTAGATGCATAAGCACTCAACAAATGATGTTGAACACATTGGAGGAAATAACATATCAAATTAAAGGTCTGCAGATGCTTTATCCGTCATGGTGTACAAAAATAGAGTAACCAGATGTATTAGGGTTAAAGCATTTATTGAGACAAAAAGAGTTAGGTGAGTTCAAATGATAAAAGGTAATTTCCACACCTTACTTTTCACCTTGCATTTGGAAGAAAAGAAGTTTTAAGATCTCATAGGAAAACATTGGCGATTTGAGGCAAGATTCAAAGTGACGAAGTGATTCAGCGCTCAAACTATGATCCGACGAAAAAAGTATTTTTCAAAAAAACTTTGTGAAATTGTGATTTGATCAAAATGAATACTCCTCTAGTAGTTGAAGTCAAGGATCAACCTCAACCTAAGTTTAAGTGGAATCCTTATAAACCCCTTGAGACTGACCCTCTAGGAGCTTTTTCTTAGTCCCGCATGGATTTTTGCATACAGAGGATATTAGGGTTTACATTCATTCTAATATTGAAGAGCTGGGAAGTTCGCAATTGATGAATTCATACAATAATCACATCATTGGTGAGGATTTTTGCATAAATCCGGAACACTAAATTCTAGAAACAAATAAATTCACACAGATGGTCAAGTTTCTCGCGTTCATAGAGTTGGAGTGGGTTCAATATGTCTTGAGCTAAGTACATGATGAATTTATGTGGTTAACCACTCCATTCAAAATCACTAAGGAAGCTATTAGTGCAGTAATTGACCTAAATTATTTCAGTGGTCTACCAGTTCTAAAGTTTGTGAAAAAAAAAATGGTCACTGATGCCATAAAATCAACATATGATAGAAGGGCAATGACCATTGACAACATTATCGATGTAGATGTGAAATTTGCATCCATGGTCATTGGATACAAAATTTCTCATTCTAGCAAAGAGAACTTTGTATTTGGCACAACAATTTATGCCGCGTATCAAATGGTGAAAGAAAACATAGAATATTATCTCTATGAGCTATTGAGAACTCATCTCATGGAAAATCTGGAAAAAATTAAGAAGGATAAGAAAAATTATTTCAAATATGGTACCCTACTTATATTTTTGTTTTGCTACTTCATGTGTGATGTTCTGGGAGTTGGAAAAGTTTAGTGGCAAAAGGACAAACCGATAGCTGAACAAATCAGAGATCTATTATATGACTCTCGAGATATGAAAATAAGAAATGAAGCTATGTGGGGTTACTTCAATGACGTCCAGTCTATGATGCAAGAAAGGGAAATAATTCCCACCTCTATTGTAGAGAATTACAAGGACTCTATTTATTTTATGGTGAGTATTGATCAGTTTATGATGGAGGCCGCTAATCCTAGGATAATCTAGATCATGCCCATGGTTTATGAAGTTGACGGAAAAGTTTTGGATATGTATGCTCAGCACATATTGAGAAAACCAGTCGATCCAAAAGGAGAAAGGTTCAGAACATATGGAGAGAAGGAAAGAGAAGTGCATAGTGAACTAAGAAATCCTGTGACTATGAAAAAGAGTAAAAAAAAAAAGTTGAAATTCTAGCAGAGAGTATGGGAGTACCTGCAAAATTGCTAAAAGAAGGAAGAAATAAAAGGGAAGAGGCTGAAGTTGCAAGACAGGCAGCTAAGGAAGCAAAAAAAGGTCAATCAACTAGTCTAGAAACACCATTTACTCAACCTAGAGCAACTAGAAGCTTAGTATCTCACTCAATCCCTACAATTCAATCGATCCCAATGAAAATTGAAGTCAAGGGATCTAGTAATGATGGGAAGAGAAAGAAAGGAAAGAGAAAAAGAGTGTATATGACTATTTCTGATGATGAGAAAATAGAGTCTGATGAAGAAGTAAAGGAAATTAGACATAAAGGAACTAAGGCAACATCAATCACAAAAGACAAGTCTTTTGGTAAAGATGATCAGGCAAAGAAGAAACCAAAGACTAGCAAACCAGGTATGTCAGCTAAAGCAGTTGAAAAAGCTATAGTTAAGGATGGAAACCTAAAGCCCCTTTGCGAATGGTATGAGTCCTTTGGTGAATAGGATAGAAGAATTCTTGAAGAAGCAACTCTCAAACATATGAACATTTTGAATAAAGAATTGACATAAATAATGCCAAATCTACCAAAGAGTATGTATGACATACTAGAAATGAGGAGAATTAACACCAGAAATGAAGAAGAACAAATAAGAAAAAGGATCTTAGCATAGCTATGTCCAGTAATATCAGTAGATGAAATGAAGGTGATTTTGAAAAGGACAAGCAAAGAATTTAAGAGAAAAACTAGAGTGAACAAGATCTTGATCAAAAAAATAGATGAAGTCACAAAAGAGACTGAGGAGATTCTCAGGAAATTTTTGCTAAGAGACAGAATCGATATAGTTCTTGAGGAAACACATGTTGATGAAGTACCCTCTAGTCCATAAAGAGAAGTAGAAGAAGAAAATGTTGAAAACATTGTAGCTGATTAGGAAAATGACAAGGAAAATGATGACATGATTGAGGATACACAATTTCCTCCTCTAGTGGATAGCACATAAAATCCTATGGAAGTAGAAATTCCTAAAAAGATATCAGTTGGGGAAATGGAAATCAATGAAGGAAAATTAGAACCTGCAACCGAATGAGCTATACCTGAAGAAAAGAAAATTGAGATTCATGGTCCAGTTGAAGAGAAGAAAGCTGATGCAAGAGACACTGTGGATGCAGTAAATAAATTCTTGGTTGAACAAAAGGAAGAACTGGATCCAGAATTAACTGAAGGTCCTATTAACCTGTCCATCTTAAGCCCAATCTAGAAGATGAAAGTAGCTAAGATTTCTCATGCTCAAGCCAGTGAAGAGATACTCAAGTCTCACATTGAAGACAATGAATTGCTAAATCTTGCATTCGAAGTATTGGAGAAGATAATGCCTTCATATGTGAAAGATCCGACTAGTTCCCCTTCTAGTGAATTGAAGAGGTTTATCAACTTAGTTGACACTCATTTTGCCTCCTTGGAAAAAATTTCTATGGTAAAAGTACAAAAAGAGTTTGATGCCTAAAGGTTTGATGGATCGAAAAAGATGATTATCCAAGACAAAATCCTGTTGGAAACATGCATAAATAATGTGCATAATGTTTTATTAGAAGGTGGTAAGTTTTACAAAGCATGCTTATCTTTTTCAAATTTTATTGAAGGCAATGAGAAAAGGATAAAAGATTTGGAAAACCAGCTGAGCATTATATCTGAAGCTTTTGATCTGCAAGCTAGTGGTATTGGAAAAATAGAAAGTGAGGTGATGTCCCTGCTTGATAAGATAAAATTCCTACAACATGAGAATGACAAAATTGTAGCAAGGACTTGTGAACTTAGAAGCATAATTTGTCCAAAACTGGACATACTGACAGGTGCTCTAAAGGAAGGATAAGAATCTCTAGTAGTTGCTGATCCAACCAACTTGGAAACCATAAAGACACAATATTATTTAATTTGTGGTCATATCACAATCCTGGAAAGTCTCAGAAAATACTGGGACACAAATCTAATTCAACTAAAGAAAGACTTTGTAGATATCTTTCAGCTTATGTAAGTTTAGGTAGCATTTTTGCATAATAGTTTTGATCATTTTTGGTATGTGATCCCTACCTTTTACATTGATGTCAAAGGGGGAGAAGAAGTGGATTGGAAAATGACTAATTATCTCAAGGGGAGAATTGCATTTTGAATTTTTGGAATAAGCAGTGCAATCTATCTTGGTAGTGATCCAACACTTAGCCATTTTTCACTAAGTGTTGCCATCAATGCCAAAGGGAGAGATTGTTGGAAAGAGACATTACTATCATTACTTGGTGTTATTGATGGAAACCCTAATCATTGAACATGTATGCACATGATCATTTGATCACACTGGTCGGAAGATTGAAGATTGTCAAGGAAGAACATAGAATACGGTAACACGGTGTTCATCGATCTGTATGAAAACTTCAGGTTATTATTTTGTATTGCACATCCCTAAGAATGTTCATTGGAATATTATATTTTTTTCTACTAAAGTTTTGTGGCTCGTATCAATTCGCGTAGAAGTTAGAAGTTTCAATTAGCTTATTCTCAGTTTTTCTTGTATTATGGCCGACTTCATGAATGTATTAAGTCGTGGATGCATGAGAATTAATTAGTCAAGCATTTTATGTGTTTGTATACTTTTTTTTGGGTCTTAGCCAAGTTGTGGCTGACCATTAAGGGTATGCATTGTATATATTTCATAATTTAAAGGCCAATAGTTATAAATACCTCATGTTTTATCAAGCTGACTAAGTGCAATTGAATCCTATGTTGTAGATCTATAATTGTGCTTACTTTGGAAATTTAATTAGGCATTTTAGATGCTATCTTATTCAGTTCACCCCTTCAGATGGTTTTAATTTGAGCTCTTTTTCTTTGAATAGTTAGCTCTAGGCATTGCACCTGAATGCAAGTGAATTCCCCTTTTGTAATCTTCATTTTGAGTATACTTAGAATCATAATTGTGGATTGGCCATCCATCGTGGTTTTTCCCCTAACAAGGTTTCCACATAAAAATATTGGTGTTATGGTGTTGTGTTCATTTTCATGTTTATGCACTATGGTTGAATATTGTTAATGCTTTAAAGATAAAGATTAATAAAGTTAGCTTTTGCACAACACTAATTCACCCCCCCTCTTAGTGTAGCTTGTTTCCAACAAAAATCTATCGGGATGTTAGAATAAAAAGTAGAAACCAAGAAAATGACAAAAACAACAATAATGAAGTGATTTGCAGATTTTACCCTAAGATAGACAAATTTATCATTTTGTGCAACATATGTGGTGCAAATACCTTGAATGCATTGCACCATACAACGATCGCACCATTCTCTCAAGTGTATGCATCGTTCTATTTAGCGTATGTGTTGTAGATCTTAAAACTCAAAATTTCTCACAACTTTCTTCAAATCTAGTCATTTCACATTGGGTTCACCAATGTAGGATAGGGTAAAATCAAGGTACAAAGCATGAATCAATAATAGCAACCACAAAATTACTAAAAATCAAGCTCTAAAGTCTCTAATGCAATAATGAAGTACAAATGACAATAGAAACATAAATAATAAAGAAATAATACCATAATCCCTATGCCATAGCTGAATCACCTTTATTGCTCTTCTCCATTTTTCTTTATATGCTTGCTTGCCCTCAAATTTTTAGTATGCATGAATAAGTCTAATGATAGTAGTAGAAAAATATCAAAAATAGTGGTTGTAGCCTTGAAATAAAAATGATAGGGACCTCTTTTATAGAAAACCAATTGAAAATGAAGGGCTAGGATTAAATAATGATTAATGGATGAGATTTCTTTGAGAAGCAAGGAAATAGGGTTAGGGAAAAAATAGGGTTTAGTTAAGGATGGATGGTGGAGATTAAAAGGTAATAAAACCTTATCAAGGGTGAATTTTGATTGAGATAAAAGAGGAGGATGACACAAATAAAGAGGTTGTTGGAGTAAATCAAATAATTATAAAATTATTTAATTTAGGAAGGAAAATGAATAATTAAATAATTAAAGTAATTATTTAATCATAGAAGAAGAAGGAATTTTTAACTCTTTATTATAAATTATTGAAAAATAACTATTTAATTATAAGTAGAGGAAAAAGACAAATAAGTTAAATAATTAAAATAATTATTTAATAGTGGAGGGAAAAGTGGGAAATAATTAAATAAATAGGATTTATTTAATTATGGAAGAAAAATCTAATCAATAATTAAAATAATTATTTAACTATAGAAGGAAAATGAAAATGAATAGTTAAATAAATAAGAATTTATTTAATGATAGAGAGAAAGGAACATTAGTGATGTAATTAAATAAATATTTAATTAATCAATGGAAGAATAGAAAAGGGGGAATGAATTAATTAAATAATTAAAATTATTTAATTAATAGAAGAATATGATTTTAGAAAATAATCTAATAATCAAAATTATTCAATTATGCTAGGAAGAAGGGAAATCGATGTAAAAAATGGCATTTGCAGGCTTAGGACATTTTTCGGTGTCTACACATGGTTCTATTAAGAAAGGAAAAACTTGACTTACATAAATTTGGACTTACCAATATAGGCCCCATCATCACCTAGAAAGGGGCAAGACAAAGATATCACATAACAACTATAGGGACAAAAATATATATTTTTGATAAAATATTAATAAAGGAATCTATAAAACAAAATAAAACTTTTAAAGAATTAGAAGCACACTAGAGTCCTTTCAATAAGAATGATATGGAAGGAAAATGCTCAAAATGACAAACACCAACAAAGGGTTCCTCGATTTTATCTAAAACTAGAGATGATGTTGCAAAGAATAAAGAAGTGGAAAATTTATTAGATAATTCTCATAAACATTCTAGGATAATCCCAAACATAGTAACCCATATATTAAGGTTTATCATAATTAAATATTTTCAAAATAACTTCATACACGAAATTAATCTTCATGAATTAACAAGGCCTCGGACTAATCCATAGAAAAAGTGTATACAAGTGAGTTCATTTCCTCCTCTGAAATCAACTAAACTAATAATTAGAAGTAGGAATTGCAAAAATATTAGAGATAATTTTCATTGCAATGTGAAAACTAACACATACTTGAAGGTTCTTAACAAGTCTAATAGTTTCTCTAAGGGGGATGTCTAGAAAATCAAAAGAAATTGACAACTTTTCACTATGGTGGTAGAGAAATATTTTTTTTCCCTCCCTTTCCACGTTTCTAATTGTCTTGCAACTCAAAAATACCTTGCTTCCTTCATCTTCCAAGCCAATTTGTCCAACTTTACACAGATTTACTATGACCTCCTACACAAGAAGCATGTACAATTTTATAGCCTTCAATCCAACTACATCTAGGGAGCTTTTTAATTCCTTATCTTTCATTAATATCCTTACTATTTTCTCACACAACCTACCCACTTTTGTATAGATGTCTGAGAGAAGAACATTAGTCACATATTTTTTATAATTTAAAAAAAAAGCATTGCTATAATTATTCCTAAGCCTATATTCATATGGGATCCGTAGGTAGCAATAAAATGGATCCACACATGCACCCCAAGTTTAACTGACATCTTGATGATAATGTTAAGGGTGTCTTGAAGATTTTCAGCACACAAAAATAGGTCAAGCATGCACATAATGATCAATTGTAGGTGTACTGCAACATAGGTTACCCATGTGATTGAAGTATGTACAACTCATATTTACTAAACCTGCATGGTTGCATGCACATATAACACACACAAAGTTTATAGTGTTAGGATATGTTCCAAAGTGCTTCATTAATTCAAATATTTTGATAGCATCCTTGCAAAATCCTTTTTTTGGATATCCCACAAATATTGCATTCCCTAAGACTGCATTTATTTGAGGCATTTTCATCAAATAGTTTATGTGCCTTGTTTATGCTTCCGCATTTTTCATATATGTCTACTAAATAATTTCAAACGATATTATCTGACAAAAATCCACCTTCCATTAAGCTTTATATATATGACAAAATCTCTTTGTATCTTATCCTTTGATTGATCACACACCTTGTTCCAAAGCTCCCATTTTTGCACATGCAAGGAGGATGTTGACAAAGGTCGCCAAGTTTGGCTTTACACCTACTAGTTGCATTTTCTTGAAAGTTTCTATAGCCTTTTCAACAAATCCCTTTTGCATATATTTTACAATCATGACATTCCATGAGAGCACATTTATTTTGGGTATTATATCAAATAGTTTACATACCTTGTCTATGATTTCACATTTTGTATACATGTATACTAGGGAAATTGCAGCTACAAAATCTAACATAATTCCTTTCATTTATCCTATGGTGGATGTCCAAACCCCATTCCAAAGATCTCATTATGACATAGGAAAAGAGGATGATGGGAAAGATTGTGGACTCTGGACTTACACCTACCAATTACATTCAATTGAAAGTTTCTGAATACTTTTCAACAAATGCATTTTGTGCATATCTTCCAATCATAACATTCAACAAGACCATGTTTCTTTAAGATATCTTATCAAAAAATCCATGTATCTTGTCTATGCTTCCACATTTTTCTTACATGTCTACCAAAGCATTTCTAGTACTAATGATGGATGTCCATACCCTATTGCAAAGCTCCCATTTTGGCATAGGTCACAAGTATGTGTGCAAGTAAAAAAATTTCGTGTTGGAAACATGTTTGTTGCATATGAAAATATTTAGAATAATTGATTTGAGTTATTAATAATAATTAAGAAAACTAGAATTAGATAAAGTAAAATGAATGAATATTAAAATATAAAACTATTATAATTATAAAACCAATTTAATTTTAAAAAGTATATATATATATATATATTTTCAACTTTAATAATAATTTTATTATATAATTTTTTTTTTTTTAAACAAATTGTTATCAAACGGGTATCTCCCTTTATATTAATACCAAAAATATAAGTTATATATCCAAAAGTACGATCTTAAGTTTATATCAAACGAGTATCTCTCTTTGGACTTGTACGCGTAAAGTGTCTGGAGCCCGTTTGCCAGCCCTAGCATTTTTTTCACTTGAGCTGTAGCATAATACTTTTTGAGAAATCTCAACTACTTCTACCAACTTCTTATCCTTTTGTTCCTTCTTGCATTATATTATGTCACACAGCAGGCTCACTTTTCATAACTTGTTGAAAGAAAAAATGACAAGAATAGCATCTCGTGCATAATATGTTGAGGTAACCATTGGCCATGAGATTGATGATCATTTTAATTCCCATGGTGAGGAAAATCATGGAGAGGAACATGTCGATCAAATATTTTTCAAGAATGTAGCCTGAAATAATCTTCTCAGTATCAATCACTTTCTTAATTGCTTCTTCGACTAAGAGGTCTTTGATATTGAAGACTCTATGGAGTTGAGAAAATAAATTTTCCTAGGCATCTACAATTAGAAATCAGAATGTGATCCATTCTAGTTGCAAAATCATTCATTACCTTAAAATATTTGTTCAAACCAACTCCTCATATGTTTCTCATGGTCGTTTAGAGCGGCCAATCCCTCTGATCTTGAATCCAAATGTTCTCAAGCCAATCTCTAAACCACACCTCAGAATCACAAGATAATATGTTTTGACATAGTCTCCAATTCCCCAAAGGAATGCTTACTAAAATTTCTATCATCCATGAGCCTCTAATGGGTCATTTTGAGTGTCATTTTCCTACACCAAATCTATACTAAAATGTTTATTAGATCCCCCGATTCCTCGATTTTGTTGGATATCTTGGATTTTGGAAATATTAATTTCCCCTAAGCCTCCTGCTCTCACGTCAGACCCCTTGCAACTTCACGTACCCATCAAGAACCATTTCAACGGAAGTTTTTGGGATCTTCATCCTTGCAGCTCTTGACAGCTCCCAGATTGAATGTGATTGGTCATTTTGAATTCCCAATTAATGGTGGTAGGTAATTTCAAATTTTTGAGAGGGAATGTTGAAGAGACAAAAATAATTGAAGGCAACAAGTTCTGTCAGCAAGTTGGATTAAGTTTTGTAGCAACAGTTTGTGAAGAGGAATTTTTTGTGTGAACTCCTAGAAGCTCTTGAACAAAAACAACTTTATGTCATTTTGTATGTGAGTAGTGATTGCTGCTAATAGCGTTCTATGTAGCTCCTAACAGTGAGCTCCTAGAAGCTCCTAAAGTTGTCTATCTATGTGAGCAGCTTTTGAATGTTCCCAATAGCTTTGTAATCTATATTTTAGAATTTATTTTCTGAGTTTTATGTTTATCTCTTTATATATGATCATTTCCAGTTTATTGAATACAAAACGAAGTTGCATGTCTCCTTGTGCTTCCGCATTTTGAGTTTTTGCATTCCTAGTTGATTGGGAAATAGAGCAACAACTTTGTGTTATGTTATTTCTGAGCATTTAAATTCTTGACATGGTATCAAAGCATTTTTAGATCTTGAATCTTTGACATGGTATCAAAGCCTTAGGCCCCATTTCTTTGTGAGTTCTGGCATTTTGTTTTCTAGGTATTGAGTTTTTTCTATAGGAGACATGGATGGAGATGAAGGGAAGAGTTGGCAACAACCACCATCTTTTAATGGATAGAACTATAATATTTGGGCAAAGAAAATGAAGACTATTATGGTTGCCAATGATTTGTGGGATTTTTTGATGAATGGATTCATGGATATTACTGACCCAACTACATTTGTAGCTCTCACAAACAACCAAAAGTCCCAGTTGAAGGAACAAAGGAAGAAGGATTCTAAGGCATTGAGTTTGATAGAAGCGACCATGATAGAGGCTATTTTTTCCAAAATAGCAAGAGCTGAGTATGCAAAGGAAGCTTGGGAAATCCTCCAAACTAGCTACAAAGGGACTAACAAAGTTAGATTGGTGAAGCTTCAGATGTTTCAAAGAGATTTCAAGACTCTCTTGATGAGGGACATCAAGTCCATTTCAGACTTCCACACAAGAACCTCCAGTTTGCTAAACCATCTGAGGACAAATGGTGAAACCATGGAGGAGCAAAGGATCATGGAGAAGATTCTAAAAATTTTACCCACCAAGTTGGATGCGGTGGTGATTTCCATTGAAGAGGCAAAAGACCTCTCAGTATTGTCCGTTGATGAGTTAATGGGTTCTTTGCAAACCCATGAGCAATGTCTAAATAGGTCTGTTACTTCTTCCCAAGAGAAAGCTTTTAAAGCTCAGTTAAATGCAAGAGGCATGGGGAGAGGTAGAAACAACTCCCAACATGGTAGAGGCAGATCCAGACAAAGAAATTCAAGAGGAGAAAGCTCAGGACAAACAAGAAGCCAAGAGCGAGCAAGCATCTCTAAAACTAGCTCCTGACAAGGCAAGAAGAATAGCAGTTCGAGTCAAAAGGGAGATAAGAGAAATGCTGAATGCTATTATTGCAATAAGTTTGGCCATTATGTGAGTGATTCTTGGAAAAAGAAAAAAGATCAGTCAAAATAAAATACAAATGTGGCTGATTCGAATGTGGGTGAAGGCAATCATTCCACAACCTTCATCATTTGCAACATTGGTGAAGAAGGAAGCCTCAAAGTTTGGTATTTGGACAATGGTTGCAGCAACCACATGAGTGGTAGTGAAAGTTTTTTTTTTCTTTAATTGATAAAAATGTGTAGTTTGAGATGAGAATGGAGAAAAATGGATTAGTTCCTATTGTTGGAAAAATTCATCATGATCCACACCAAGCAAGGTGAAAAGAAGGATATACATAATGTATTTCTTGCTCTTAGATTAAAGCATATTCTCATGAGTGTTGGATAGCTGATCCAAAATGGATATAAAGTGCTGATGGAGAAGGGTCAATGCATCATTTATGACAATAATGAGCGGACAAAAGTGTTTGCAACAGTTCAAATGATAAAGAACCAGATGTGTCCTTTGAATATTAAGATGTGTTTCTCATCTCAGTCCATTGTTGCACCTCTCATGAATGGAAACTGTACAACAGTACAATTAGTAGCCCTTAGGAGCTCCATTCAAGACCCCTCCAAGCTATGGTATCTCAGGTATGGACACTTAAGCTTTGTTTGTTTGAGTCTTTTGTCTAAAAACAATATGGTTGATGGTTTACCAAGAATAGTAAGCTCAATGTTAAGTGTGTGGCTTGCATTTTGGGAAAGTAACACAAGAAGCCCTTTCAATCAAGAAAATCTACAAGGGAAAGAGCACCATTGGAACTGGTGCACATGGATTTGGTAGGCCCTATGCAAACCATATCTTTTTGTAAAATCCAATATTATGACCTTTACTAATGATTACAGTCGTAAGACATGGGTCTATTTTTTACAACATAAGTCTAAAGCATTTGATAAGTTTTTGTTCTTTAAGGCCCAGGTTGAAAAGGAGAGTGGACACATGATCAAGGTCCTAAGGTCAGATCAAGGAGAGTATATCTCCAATTAATTTGTGTATTTTTGTAGGAAAAATGGCATCAAGAAGGAGCTAATAGCTAGTTATACTCCGCAACAAAATAGAGTGGCCGAGAGAAATAATAGGACCATCGTGGAGATGGCAAGGAACATGATGAAAGAAAAGGGACTCCTGACTGAATATTGGGGAGAGACTGTAGTAAAAACTATATATTTGATAAATAAAAGTCCAACAAAGGTGGTCCATGACAAAATCCTACAAGAGGCATGGAAAAAACGCAAGTGGATGGTTGAGAACTTAAGAGTGTTCGGGTGTGTTCCATATGCTCACATGCCTAAAGAAAAGAGGTAGAAATTGGATGACAAGAGTGAGAAATGCATTTTCATAGGCTATAGTGAAGAGTCCAAAGCTTACAGGTTGTATAACCTGGTCAGCAAGAAAATCATTATGAGCAGAGATGTGGAGTTCTTAGAGGATGAGTCATGGGATGGCCTGACATATCCTGACAGCTCCCAAAAGCTCTCGATAGTTCATGGTGATGAAGAAGATGAACATGAAGATGAACAAGATCTTGTAGTAGTAGAAACAATCAACTTCTGATAACTCTTAAGAGTTCCTGACTAAAACATGCAGCTAAATAGACTGTCTCAAAACTTAGTTGGAGAGAGTTTTAGTTAGCTCCTGACATAGGAAGACATTCGCAAACAACCAAAGATTTGGCCACAGAGAGCTCCTGAAATGAGCAGACAAAGAGGCAAGTAGCCAGAGATAGCTAGAAGATCGACTCCTAAAAGCTCCCGACAATTCCTAAACCAACCTATTTAGTAGAGCAACAACAGTAGTGAAATTTTAGACCCCACTCTCACCTCCCTAATGCCAAAGAAGAGAAAGATTCTAAAGGAGATCTACCAAGATGAAAGGTATGATGAAGAGTTTGATGTGAATGTGAATTTTTCATTATTTTCTCATAGTGATCCGATTTATTTTGAGGATGTTGTGAAAGAGGATAAATGGGGTGAGGCCATGGATGAGGAGATAGATGCAATAGAGGGGAATAACATATGGGGGCTAACTAATTTTCCTCCCAACAAGAAAGTTATTGGGTTGAAATGGGTCTACAAGACCAAGTGCAATGTTGAAGGAAGGATAGAAAGGCACAAGGCACAATTTGTGGTTAAGGGGTACAAACAACAATTTGGGAGAGATTATGATGAGACATATTCCCCTATTGCAAGAATGGAGACTTTGCGAGTAGTCATAGCATTTGCAGCCCAACACAAATGGAAGGTGTTTCAAATGGACGTGAAGTTCACCTTCCTAAATGGAGTGTTGAAAGAGGAATTTTATGTGGAGCTACTATTTGTATATGAAGTTCCATGTCAAGAACACAAGGTGTATAGGTTGAAAAGAGCTCTTTATGGGCTAAAGCAAGCTCTAGGGGCATGGTACAACAGGATTGACTCATATTTGATGGGAAATGACTTTTGAAAAAGCAATGGTGAACCCACTCTTTACATCAAGGCAACAAATGGTAAGATTTTTATTATTGTCTTATATGTAGACGATCTAGTTTTTATTGGGGGTGATGATTTCCTCATTGTTGATTTTAAAGAGGACATAAAAAGAGAGTTTGAAATGACATATTTAGGTCTCTTGAGGTATTTTCTAGGCATAGAAGTAAAACAAATACATGATGGGATATTTATCTGTCAAGAAAAATATGTAAATAAAATCTTGAAGAGGTTTAGGATACTTGAAATCAAGCCTACCCCAACTCCAAGAGTCATAGGTCCAAAGTTGAGCAAAGAATATTGTAACAACAATGTGGATTTGACCATGTTCAGAAGTTTGGTTGGAAGTTGGATGTACTTGACTACAACTAGGCCTGATCTAATGCATGAAGTGAGTCTTATTTTGAGATTTATGGAGACTCCAAGAGACACCCATTGGAAAGCGAGTAAAAGGATCCTGAGGTATGTGAATGGCACCAAAGGATATGGAATTTTGTACACAACAACAAATGAATTTAGAGTAGTTGGATACACAGTTAGTGATTGTGCAGGAAGTTTGGATGATAGGAATACCACATTGGGATATGTGTTTCATTTAAGTTCAGAAGCCATCTCATGGGCTTCCAAGAAGCAACCTATAGTTTTCCTATAAAAAATTGAGGCTGAGTATATAAAAACAAATATAGTAGCATGCCAAGCTATTTGGTTCAGAAGAATCTTGGAAGATTTGAGATAAAAACAAGAAGATGAAACAAAAAACTTTTGTGACAATGTTTCATCAATAGATTTTTTGAAAAATATTGTGTTTCATGGAAGAAACAAGCAGATTGAAATCATGTATAATTTTATTATAAAATTGGTTGAAAATGGTGGAATGAAAATGGAATTTTGTAGGTCTGAGCAACAACTAGCAGACATATTCACCAAGTCTTTGAGCAGGGATAGTTTCAAGTGCCTAAGGAATAGATTGGATGTTGTTGATTTGGATCAGGATTGATCTTGTTTGTCAGCTCAGGAAAAAGGGGGGGTGTTGGAAATAATAATTTCCCCTGAGCCTCCTACTCTCACCTCAGACCCCCTATAGCTTCGCTTACCCATCAGGAGCCATTTGGACTATAGTTTTTGAGATCTTCATCCCTTCATCTCCTAACAAATCTAGAATTGAATATGGTTGGTCATTTTGAATTCCCAATTAATGGTGGTAGATAATTTTGAGTTTTTGAGAGGGAATGTTGAAGAGAAAAGAATTGAAGGTAGCAATTTCTGTCAACAAGTTGGATTCAATTTTGCAGCAGTAGTTTGTGAAGAGGAATGCTTTGTGTGAGCTCCCAGAAGTTCCTGAACAAAAACAATTGTATGCCATTTTGTCTGTGAGAAATGATTTCTCCTAATAGTGCTCAGTGTAGCTCCTGACAGTGAGCTCCAAGAAGCTCCTGAAGTTGTCTATCTATGTGAGTAGCTCTTGATTGCTCCTAACAACTTTCTAATCTATATTTTAGAGTTTATGTTCTAAGTTTTATGTTTATCACTTTTTGTATGATCATTTCCATCTTATTGAATACAAATTGAAGTTGCATGCCTCATTATGCTTCCGCATTTTTAGTTTTTGTATTCCTAGTTGATTTGGAAATAGAGCAACAACTCTGTGCTGTGTTTTTTTAAGCATTTAAATTATTGACATGGTATTAGAGCATTTTTAGCTCTTAAATCTCTGACATGGTATCAGAGCCATAGGCCCCATTTCTTCATGAGTTAGGGTGTTTTTTTTTTATGGGTATTGAGTTTCTTCTATAGGAGACATGGCTAGAGATGAAGGGAAGAGTTGGCAGTAGCCATCATCTTTTAATGGATAAAACTATGATGTCTAGGCAAAGAAGATGAAGACTATTATGGTTGCCAATGATTTGTGAGATTTTTTTTTGAATGGGTTCATAGATATTACTGACCCAACTACATTTGTAGCTCTCACAAACAACAAGAAGACCCAGTTAAAGGACTAGAGGAAGAAGGATGCTAAGGAATTGAGTTTGATAGAAGCGGCCATGACGGATGCCATTTTTCCCAAAATAGCAGCAACTGAGTATGGAAAGGAAGCTTGGGAAATCCTCCAAACCACCTACAAAGGGACTGACAAAGTCAGATTGGTGAAGCTCCAGATGCTTTGAAGAGATTTTGAGACTCTCTTAATGAGGGATAACAAGTCCATTTTGGAATTCCACACAAGAACCTTTGGTTTGCTAAACCAACTAAGGAATAATGGTGAAACCATTGAGGAGCAGAGGATCATGGAGAAGATTCTCAGAAGTTTACCAACCAAGTTTGATGTGGTGGTGATTGCTATTGAAGAGGAAAAATACCTCTCAACATTATCTACTAATGAGTTAATGGGTTCTTTGCAAACCCATGAGCAACACCTAAATAGGTCTACTACTTCCCAAGAGAAAGATTTTAAATCTCAGTCAAATGCAAGAGGCAGAGGGAGAGGTAGAAACAACTCCCGACATGGTAGAGGCAGATCTAGACAAGGAAATGCTAGAGGAGAAAGCTCGAGACGAGCAAGTCTCAGACCAGCTCCTGACAAGGCAAGAAGAACAACAGTCTGAGTCAAAAGGGAGATAAGAGCAATGTTGAATGCTATTATTGCCACAATTTTGGCCATTATGCAAGTGATTGCTGGAAAAAGAAAAAAGATCAACCAAAATAAAATGCAAATGTGGCTGATTCGAATATGGGTGATGGCAATTATTCCACAACCTTCATCATGTGCAACATTGGTGAAGAAGGCAGCCCCGAATTTTGGTATTTGGATAGCGATTGCAGTAGCCACATGAGTGGTAATGAGAGTTTATTTTTCTTTCATTGATAAAAATGTAAATTTTGAGATA
The DNA here is from genome assembly GCA_007115665.2 of Sequoiadendron giganteum. Classification (NCBI taxonomy): domain Eukaryota; kingdom Viridiplantae; phylum Streptophyta; class Pinopsida; order Cupressales; family Cupressaceae; genus Sequoiadendron; species Sequoiadendron giganteum. Next base: position 559,204,329 of record CM021107.1, on the reverse strand, counting down.
AGAATGGGGAACAATGGATTAGTTTATGTTGTTGGAAAATGATCCATCATGATCTACACCAAGCAAGGTGAAAAGAAGATACAAAATTTATTTCTTCCTCTTGGGTTAAAGCATAACCTCATGTGTGTTGGATAGCTGATTCAAAATGGATATAAAATGTTGATGGAGAAGGGTCAATGCACCATTTATCACAAGAATGAAAGGATGAAAGTGTTTGTAGCAATTCAAATGGCAAAGAATCGGATGTTTCCTTTGAAGATTAAGATGTGTTTCTCATCTCAGCCCATTGTTGCACCTCATATGAATGGAAAGTGTACAACAATATAGTCAGTAGCCCTCAGGAGCTCCATTCAAGACCCCTCCAAGCTATCGAATCTAAAGTATGGACACTTAGGCTTTGTTGGTTTGAGTCTTTTGTACAAGAACAATATGGTTGATGGTTTGCCAAGAATAGTAGAGCCCAATGTTAAGTGTGAGACTTGCATTTTGGGCAAGCAACATAGGCAGCCCTTTCAATCAAACAACTCTACAAGGGAAATAGCACCATTGGAGTTGGTGCACATGGATTTTGTAGGCCCTATGAAAACAATATCTATTGGTAAAAGCCAATATTTTATGACCTTTATTGATGATTATAGCCATAAGATATCGGTCTATTTTTTACAGCATAAGTCTGAAGCATTTGATAAGTTTTTATTTCTTAAAGCCTAGGCTGAAAAAGAGAGTGGACATGTGATCAAGGTCATAAGGTTAGATCGAGGAGGAGAGTATTGTTAGAGTAAAGGTTTTAACTTAATTATGTTGATTAAGTTACCTTTATTCCCTTCTTAATATTTCACTTTAGTTTGCATAAAGTGACATTTAATAATTATATTAATTATTAAATTTTTTCCTATTAAGGTTTCTTTTAGGGTTTGCATTATCTCCTTATTAAGGATTGATCCATTGTATATTTCATTAATTCATTTTTGTTTTGATAAGATAATTTCTCCATTTTTCAGAGCTCCAAACCCTTGTTTGTTTTCTTCATCCATTCTCTTCCTTGTGACAGGTATTCATTTGCATGCAGGTGTTTTTGGAGTCTGAAGTTGCTTTTGACAACTTCTACATAGTATCAGAGCTTTCCTGGTGCATGCCTATTCTTGTTTGAAGAATTTGGAGCTATTTGGAGCTACAAGGTTGGATCAGGCATTCATAGTTTTGGGGTTTGCATTTTTTGATCCAGGGATTCACCTGCAATTTCAAAGCATTTTGAGTCCAAACAGTCCTCACCATTACGTCTGCAGTGGTCCAAACCCCTAAATCGACTGTTCATTCCTCCATTTTGGACAAAGTTGATCTAAGGGGCAAAATCTTTTTAGCTGATGGTCATCCATCTGCGCGCGGATCAGAGGAAAAAGCCTGGTAATTTTTTTTTTATTTCTGTATTTTCGTCAGAATTTTTTTTAAAAAAAATTTACATTTGTAAAGTTGTTTTGGTTTTATCAAAAAAAAAAAGTTTAAGGGCTTCCAGGCCCTGGTACAGTACCAGGTACTGCATTGTGAGCCCTCTGTACATCGATCGGCGTACTACTGACCACCAATAGTCTGACAATACCGTCGACGACAGGTACCTTGGCAGGCCGCAGTTTTTTTTTTTAGATTTTTTTTAAAAAAAATCAATGTATTTTTTTTATGATTTTTTTTAAATAAAAAAATCAAAGTTTTTTTATTTGTTTTTTTAATTAAAAAGACATTTCTTCTTGTAATAATCCCTATTTCGCTTTTGCGGTGATGGCCATTTGGCCGTCAAATTTAAGCTCGTCTTTTTGCTGCGACGGTCATATGACTATCAAATTTTATGTAGCACTGGCTTTCTTCCCCTTTGGAGTTGTTTTCTTCCAGAGGTCGTAACTTGGGCATACGATATCGTGTTTTGGAAAACAAGATATCATCGGAAAGCTGGTTCTGTCAGCTTTCCAATGGTGTGGGTGTTATTGCTTCATTTTTTTGTTGGTGCATTCTACAGCCAGTTGAAGTCAAAGGAGCTGCTTTCAGTCCCGAGCTCATAACTTTTGATCCATTTCTCTATTTTTTGCAATCTCAGCGGCATTGGAACCATATTTTAGAGCTCTTTAGTTCCATCCATGCAATTTTTATAGATTTCACTCCAGGTATATTTTATTCAATTTTTTGTGTTTTCACACTCTAGTGAATTACTTGGACATATTTGTTCTTGGGAACTTTTCGTTTGCATGGGACGCTTCATTTTTTGGTGTTCTTCATGTATTTCCAATTTTTTGTCCTTTTTTGGGCATTTTGAGCATCATTTGTAAGCAATATTCTATGTAAACACACTGAGATAAAGTGCCACACTATTGTACATGTATTTTTGGGGATTTTGCACATAAGGTTATGCCATATTTTATACTCGCACTATTTTATAAATTGTCATGGGGGGTTGTGTAGTGCCTTTGTTTTGCCATCACACCTTTGTTCGGTGAGTGTCCCTCCACGACAATAGTGGATCCATATGATTCCAGCCTCATGCATGTGTGCTTTCTTTTCCACACCACTTTTTCAGTTGCAGGTGCTTTCTTGTGCACTTTCAGATGTTGTATCTTCTCCTTCATGTACTACAGGGTGTTACACACCATTTCAGTGGATCTGTCAAGCTCTCCCAATTCAGCATTATGGGGGGTGTTATACTGTTCGTGCTAATGCTTCCTTGGTTTTGCCTTGGAAGGAATCTTTCATTCTTAGTTGATCAGTATTTTTCAGACTATTGGTACTTGTGCCATTTGTATCTTCGTTCCAAGTGTTTGCCTTTATTTGCCATCTGATTCAAGTAGTGTGGTTTGGGGCACTCATGCAGATTGTTGTCTTCTTGATTGACTATTGGTACTTATTCCATATGTATCTTCATTCGAGGTGTTTGCCTTTATTTTCCATCTAATTCAAGTAATGTCATTTGGGGCACTCATGCAGATTGTTGTCTTCTTGATCCTGATCATCCTATCTTTAGAGGAGGTTCTTCAACACCATAGTAGTCATCTTTTGACAGTTGTTTGTAGCTTGTTCTGCTTTAGTGATGTTCTTCATGGCTTTCAGCATCTCTTTTTGGAGTAGAGTTTTTCCCATGAGGTTTTCTCTATTTCTCCACTTTATAGAGATTTGGTTGTATTTGGGTACCTGATCTGGCCTAGTTGTCGGGACCCATGTTTACCTTCTTGCATTGTAGTTACCTTTACTTTTTTGCACATGTTTGTAGCTTCACTTTTGTTCATTGTAAGGGGGGGTGTTAGAGTAAAGGTTTTAACTTAATTGTGTTGATTAAGTTACCTTTATTCCCTTCTTAAGATTTCACTTTAGTTTTCCTAAAGTGACATTTAATAATTATATTAATTATTAAATATTTTCCTATTAGGGTTTCTTTTAGGTTTTTCCTATTAGGGTTTGCATGATCTCCTTCTTAATGATTGATCCATTGTATATTTCATTAATTCCTTTTTGTTCTGATAAGATAATTTCTCCTTTTTTCAGAGCTTCAAACCCTTGTTTGTTTTCTCCATCCATTCTCTTCCTTGTGATAGGTATCTATTTGCATGCAGGTGTTCTTGGAGTCTGAAGTTGGTTTTGACAAATTCTACAAGTATACCTCCAATCAATTTGTGTATTTTTGTAGGAAAAATGGCATCAAGAAGAAACTAACAGCTAGTTATACTTCGTAAAAAAATGGAGTGGCTGAGAGAAAGAATAGGACCATCGTAGAGATGGAAAGGAGCATGATGAAAGAAAAGGGACTCCCAAATAAATATTGGGGAGAGGCTATAGCAACAACTATGTATCTGATAAATTTAAAAGCCCAAAAAAGGCAGTTTGTGAGAAAATATCACAAGAGGCATAGACAAAACACAAGTGGACAGTTGAGCACTTAAGAGTGTTCAGGTGTGTGGCATATGGGAGATCCCACAATACTAGTTTACAAATATTGGGCAAACTGGACACCGAAGTTTTTTTTTTAAGTAAATCTTTACTTTCAGGCTCCTATAGCAGCTAAACCATGAGGAATTTGAAGATGATGAAAACTAGTGATTTGTGACATTTTTCTATAGATTCTAAATATATTTTTTTCATTTTTTTTGGAATTAGATTGCACTTATTTTTCCATCTCCTTCAAAAACTAGTTTAAAAAAAAAACATTTTTAAGGAGTGACGCTCACCGTATACAACATAAAAAATTTTGTATGAAGGATAAAATTCTAGTTTTTTTGAATTTAGATTTGTGACTATGATATCTAGCACTTTCATTTGGTTTTATATTTTTTATTGAATATTTTTTCTTTAATCAAGTTTCAAAGTCAAACCAATTACAACTCAGACATAGGCGGACCGTATACAACATAATTTTTTCTATATGTATCAAAATTCAATTTTTTTTTTTTACTGGATCAAGGACATCAATACCTAGAACAAACATATTTTTTAGAATTTTATTTTGATAATCTTCTATTTTTCCACATTTTCAAAATAGAGAGCTTGATTTTCAGTGAAAATGTATGTTTAATCAAACTAAAAAATAAAATTCATAATAAAACCAAAACATATTAAAATTATATTCGTTGGATAGCTCGTTCCAAGGACTACCATCATCTAGTTGGGTCTGTGAAGTCTCCTCCATTTTCATCCTCAACTCGAGCTTTGAAGGGAAATTTTTTGGAGATTTTTGGTGCTAGAAGGGGAGAATGGGGGAAAAGGGGAGTTCGCTCAAAGCAGGGTTCATCTAAACCCTGGTTCATTCGAACCCCCTTTCCATAAGCATTTTTTTTTCTTATTCTTTCGGGAAATATGAGACTTGACATTAAATGGGTTTGCTCAAAGGGGGGTTCTATCGAACCCTATTTGGGTTCACTCGAACCAGAAGTTCGTTTGAACCCCCAAAAACCAATTTTTTTTGCTTGGGGTTGTTTTTTGCAACTTTTCCTTCCTCACTCGAATTGTAAATCACTTTTGTGTATTCACCCATATGCTCACGTTCCTAAAGAAAAGAGACATAAATTAGATTGTAAGGGTGAGAAGTGCATTTTCATGGGCTACAATGAAGTGTCCAAATCTTAGAAGTTGTAGAACTTGGTCACCAAGAAAATAATTATTAGTAGAGATGTGGAGTTCTTAGAGGATGAGTCATGGGATGGCTTGACAAATCTTGATAGCTCCCGATAACTCCCGATAGTTCACAGTGATGAAGAAGATGAACAGGAAGATCAACAAGATCTTGTAGTTGTAGAAACAATCAGCTCTCGACAGCTCGGGTTAGAGCTCTTGACTCAAATAGGAAGCTAACTAGACTATCTCAGTTCTAACTTGGTTGGAGAGAGTTCCAGTTGTCTCCTGATAGCTCCTAACACAGGAAGACAGTCGCAGATAGCCAAAGATTTGGTTGTAGAGAACTCCCAACAACTCCTAAAATATCTTAGAATGAGTAGAAAGAAAGGAAAGCAGACAGAGAGAACTAGAAGATCAACTCTTGAAAGCTCCTGACAACTCCTGAACAAGCCTGTTCAGTAGAGCAACAAAACTAGTGAAAGTTCATACCCCACTCTCGCCTTCGTAATTCCAAAGAAGACCAAGAGTCTAAGGGAGATCTACCAAGATGAAAGGTATGATGAAGAGTTTGATGAGAACATGAATTTTTCATTATTTTCTCATAATGATCCGATTTATTTTGAGGATGTTGTGAAAGAGGATAAATGGTGTGAGGTGATGGATGAGGAGATAGATGCAATAGAGAGGAACAACACATGGGAGCTAATTGATTTACCTCCCAACAAGCAAGTTATGGGGTGAAATGGGTCTACAAGACCAAGTGCAATGTCGAAGGAAGGATAGGAGGCACAAGACATGATTGGTGGTTAAGGGTTACAAATAATAGTTTGGGAGGGATTATGATGAGATGTATGCCCCTATTTCAAGCATGGAGACTATGTGGGTAGACATAGCAATCACATCCTAGCACAAATGGAAGGTGTTTCAAATGGACATGAAGTCTGCCTTCCTAAATGGAGTGTTGAAAGAGGAAGTTTATGTGGAGCAACCATTTGGAAATGAAGTTCCATGTCAAGAACACAAGGTGTATAGGCTGAAAAGAGCTCTTTATGGGCTAAAGCAAGCTCCATGGGCATGGTATAGTAGGATTGACTCATATTTGATGAGCAATGGCTTTAGAAAAAGTGATGGTGAGCCCACTCTTTACATCAAGGTAGAAAATGGTAAGATTTTGATTGTTTTTTTGTATGTAGATGATCTAGTTTTTACTGGGGATGATAATTTCCTCATTTTTGATTGTAAAGAGGCCATGAAAAGAGAGTTTGAAATGACATATTTAGGTTTTTTGAGGTATTGTATAGGAATAGAAATAAAACAAATGCATGATGGTATATTTCTCTCTAAAGAAAAATATGCAAATGAAATCTTGAAGAGGTTTGGGATGCTTGAAAGCAAACCTACCTCAACACCAACAATCCTAGGTCTAAGGTTGAGCAAAGAAGATTGCAACAACAATGTGGATCTGACTATAGACATCTAAATTTGACCACTTCCACATGGTCAAAATCATCTACTCTATTCATCTATTTCATTAATAATGATTAAATAATTTATTTAATCATTATTTCATTTTCTACTTAAGGTTCCTAAAGTATGTAATTAAATAATTAAATACTTTACCTTACACCTTTTCCTCTCTAAATTAAATAAATAAGACAATTTATTTAATTTAGTCACTTAACATTTTGATTAAAAATCAATTTTTAATTCCTCACCTTCTCTCTCCTTGTCACATCCTCCATAATCCTCATCTAATCTAGATTAAATAAATTAATCTATGATTAGGATGTGCACCACTTAATCAAGATCAGTGTCACATCCTCCATAATCTTCCACTTGCTTCTAATATCTCATTAATTATCCTAATCTTGTGTTTGCACAACCTTAATCAAGGTCATTAGCCACATTTAGCATACCTTTTTAGTCAACCTTTCCACTTGCCTTTCTTGGCCTTGACTCCCTTTACCATGTGAATTTTTAATTCACATTTATTCATCCTAGCCTCCTCTCTTCCCCATGTAAATTTTTAATTCACTTTTATTCCTCTATGAAATCTTCTCTTCCCCATGCAAGTTCTAGAACCTTTGACTTGTCACATCACTCACATGTGCCAAGGTCTTCTAGAATCTTTGACTTGTCACATCAAGTCACATGTGGGTGAATCCTACCTTCTTAAGGACCTTGTTTTATCCAAGGTACTTTCCACCTCTCCTTTTGGAATCTTGTCTTATCCATAAGATTATCCAATCATGTGAATTTTTAATTCACTTTTATTCACCCAAGATTCTCCTCTTCCCCATGTGATCTTTGAGAGGTCACATTATCCTTTTTCCAAGGTACTTGTCCTTCATCCACATCATGTACCTTCCTTCCACCTCACTTACACATCATCTCATCCTTGACCATCTCACATTCCACATGTCAAGATGTGAGGGCTTGTGAGTCCTCAACTCACCATAGCCCTCCATCTTGGCCTTGTTGGTTTAATCTCAACCGTTGAATTCTCTAGAGAATTCAAATCCCTCTATAAATAACGCCTCCTTTCTCTCATTTGAAAAAAGAGATTTTTGCTACCAAACTATTGTCAATTTTCATTTGCAGCATTTTAGTCATTTGCAAGCATTTTTCATCAATCCACCAAATCCTTTAGCCATTAGCATCTTATCACACTTTGTATCTTGCATCCATTAACCTCCATAGCCATCCAAGGAGCATACAAACTCTCAAAGATCAAGGGCCAACCAAGGAAATCTGCAGCACAAAAGGTATAGCAATTTATCTTCTTGTTTTGTTTATCTTTCTTGCATAGATATTCCTTAGGCTAATCTTGAATAGTATTTCTTGTGTTTTTTTCTTTTTATGCATCATTAGTTAGTTTTGCATCTTAGAATAGGGTAGAAAATTTTAGGGATCACATTTCTGGCACATCCGGTGGGACCCACAAACGAGTCTCTTTATTTCATGTTTGTTGTTGTTAAAGTTATTTGCAAGTCTAGGTCGTAGAGGGGTGGACTTGCCCTCCCGTGTACTGCAGAGGCGTGGATTTTCCCTCCTGTTCCAATTTTTCTGACAGTTTTTCTATAGAGGGCGGACCTGCCCTGTTGTTCCAACGTTTTTGATAACTCTTCTGCAGAGGGGCAGATTTGCCCTCCTGTTCCAACGTTTTTGACAACTTTTCTACAGAGGGGTGGATTTGTCCTCCTGTTCCAACTTTTCTGATAGTTTTTCTGTAGAGGCGTGGACTTTCCCTACTGTTCCAACGTTTTTGACAACTTTTCTGCAGAGGGGCAGATTTTCCCTCCTGTTCCAACTTTTTTTATTGTTTTTCTGCAAAGGGGCGGATTTGCCCTCCTGTTCCAACTATTCTAACATTTTTTCTATAGAGTGGCAAACTTGCCCGCCTGTTCCAACTTTTCAAATAGTTTTTTCTGCAAAGGGGCAGATTTGCGCTCTTGTTTCAACGTTTTTGACTTTTTTTCTACAAAGGGGCGAATCTGCCCTACTGTTTCAACTTTTTCTGACTTTTTACTGTAGAGGGGCGAACCTGTGCTGCTGTTCCAACATTTTTCACTACAGAGGGGTGGATCCGCCCTACTATTCCAACATTTTTCATTGCAAAGGGATGGATTTTCCCTAAACAACACATTTTGGAAGGTAAAAACAGGCATTTTAGCTTCGTTTTTGGCTTATTTTTTTGTTGTTTTGAAGTTCTAACACCCTAACCTTGCTTGTTTGTGGGTGTAGTTGGATTTCTTACTAATAATTTGCAGAATTTTGTGGTTATCAGCAAAATATGAAGGATAAAATAACTAACATTTGTTTGCAGGGCTGTTAATTTACTCATATTTTAAGAGACTTTTATTGTTATTTTCATCTAGACACATAGTTTAATTAGGAGGAAGTAATACTTACCATTTGGTGTGCATGTTTTATGTTACCCAAAGGGGGTATTAATTTGTTTTCACCTTCCCCTTGCACTTTGTGTGAACCTAGGGAGTAGTTGGAAATGATTAGTGTCTTCTTTTTAGAGGGACCTACTTAAGGATTTCATCACCCTAAGGGATGATTCCAAACACGCATACCGACAGGTATAAAAATGGGGGAGAGCCAAAGCTATACCCCAATCCAGTCACGTCATGTCTAGCAGAGCGTCAAAGCTAGGGTGATACCTAGATAGACGTGAAGAGTTGGTTTGAGCCCTTCAGTATCTCGTTGGGGTTCTCGACTTACGCTTGTGATGGGTTGATGTTCATGGTTTGTGCCTCATGTAACGAGAGTATATCAAGGACTCCTTAAAAACCTTGTGCATCCTAAATTAAGACCTTTGTTGGTCATACCCCTTAACAATAATCGTAGGATTGTGCTTGCTTAAAGTGTCTTTCTGTGAGAAACCAGTAAATCTTGATAAATCAACCTCATTGTGTCATTTCAAGTCCTTATCATAATCTTTTTCATCTAAACCAAGTTCCTTTTTTACTATAGAGGGGCGGATTTGCCCCCTTAGTTCACTGTTTTTCTACAGAGGGGCGGATTTGCCCCCCTGGTCCACTGTTTTTCTATAGAGGGGCGGATTTTCGCCCCTGGTTCACTGTTTCTCTGCAAAGGGGCAGATTTTCCCCTTGATTCACTATTTTGACTATAGAAGGGCAGATATGCCCTCCTGAATAGACAATTTCATCCCGTTTGACCATTCCAAGCCTCCGTTTAACCACCCCGTGTCTCTGTTTGACCGTTTGATCATCCCAAACATTCATTTAACCAATCCAAACATCTATTTGACCATTCAAAGCCTCCATTTAACCTTTCTAAACATCCATTTATCATGTTCACATTATTTATTTCATAACTAGGGGAACCTGTTTCACCATTTCACCACGTGTGACCTAAACATTTTCACTTTCTGAAAGGATAACTTCAACAACACCCCCATCATATAAAAACCATCAATACATCTTTCATTTGCATTCATCATCATCTTTCAACACAAAATCCCTTAAACCTTATTTTAGGAGTCATTACCCAAATTGACCAGGGCGTTAAGTTTGATCATTATCCTACATATCAATCATTGTCTTCAACCTAATCAATCTGCTTCTATCTTGAGGCAGATTTGTGTTGTAATTCAGCATCATTGGCCCAAATTAATCCCCTTCCATCTCAAGGTGGATTTGGTGTTGTGATCATTGGTTCAGTCCTTTAATCTGATCAACCAACATATTAAGTCACCTAGGGTGATTTCTGAATTGGGTTTAGAACCCTTTTCCATCAACCAATCCTAATTCATCATCCAACCCAAAACAAACTTATCCTATCACATCCTCTGATCCAATCCCAATCTAAGGTCCAATCCAGTTCTAATCTGAGCATTAATCCCATCATCCTAATCTAAGCTTTTATTCAATCCGAATCTGAGCTTTCATCCAATCCCCATATGAGCTTCCAATCCATCCTATTTCTCTATCCATCATCTATTATTTCCTCTATCTCCATCATGAATCTTTATCCCCCTCTCACACAACCAATAATAGTAGTCAAGGGGAATCCTAACTATGTTGATGATGATAACAAAAATCTTGTTGATCATGAAGATTGTTATATAGATCCCCTTGATGCTATCATTGCTATCAATCTCTCTCCAATCGCCTCCCAAAATCCCACTACTTCGAAATATCCCATGATGCCTTCATTTGCATCTAATAATAGTCCTTATGCTACCCTTGATAAGGTATATCCAACATCCTCACCATCAACATATTCATCATGTCCTCCCTTTCAACCTCTATCCTATCCAACATCCATATCCTCCTCTCCTTATAATCATCAACAATCCCAATACCTATACCTTAATCCCACATCCCAATCTTCCCATCCTAATCCAACACTCACACCTCCCTATCACAATCCCCCATCCCAATATTCCTCCTATCTTAATCCACCATCTCAATCCTCTCATCCTAATCTACCATTTATATCCTCCTATGCCAACCCACCATACATGTCCTCCTATGGTGGTTCACCACCTCAATCTTCTTGTTCTAATTCAACATCCACACCTTCCTATCACAATCCCCCATCCCAATACCCTTACATTAATTCCACATCTCCCCATTCTAATCCTTCATCCACATCTTCCTACTATTACTCACCATCCCAATCTTCCCAATCTAATCCCACATCTGCATCTTCCTACATCACTCCCCCTTTCACCACATTATATCTTAATCCTCCATCTAAACATAGCCCACCTAGTCCTCCATCTAGTCCCATCCACTCATCTAATCATAATCCTCCATCTCCTCCTAGTTCTACCAATAATCCTCATCCACCCATCCACTCATATAACCCTCCAATCCCTAACCATAATCCTCTATCTCCTCCTAGTTCTACATATAATCCTCATCCACCCATCCACTCATGTAATCCTCCAATCCCTAACCCTAATCCTCCATCTCCTTCTAGTCCTCCATCCATTCCCATCCCCTCGTCTAATTCTAATCCACCAATCCCTAATCCTACTCCTCCAACCATCCCTAAACCTCAATCCATTCCCATCACTCTACCTAATCCTACATCCCTTCCAAATTTTTCCCAAGGACTCATGACAGAAGAGACACCATGCCCTCCCACTCTATCATGTACTGTCACGAGTGATGAGGCCCTCCTCCATCCTACACCTATCCCTCCCATCACCATTCCTGACACCATCCAAATGGTTGAGCTAGTCAAACCCATTGAATCCATTGAATCCCCATCTTCTACTACTAGATCCACCCAATCCATTGAAGAAATCCAATCCCCTCCTCCCAATCCTAATATTCACAAAATTCAATCCCATGAAATTCATGAATCCTCCATCCTCCTATCTCCCCCAATTGAGGAGTCCCTCCAACACTCTTCCATCATCATACATCCCCCACAAGATGAGTCATGCCAAGATCTTGATCCAAAGTATACAAGCATATCCCCTCCTCCAAATCAAGATCCTACCATCCCATCCACTATATCCCAAGATCATAATCCCCCATCCATCTCATCTCATGCTTCCTATCCTCAACCAAGTCATGATCCTATCCTCCCATCCACCCCATCTCAAGATCACACTAGCTCACCCACTCCATCCCATGATCCCCTTTGCATTTAAGATCCAATCACTCTATCTCATGAGCCCTCATCATGCATTGCCAAAAATCTAGATCTTGTCATCTTCCCTAATCCCTCTCCTGATCCCTTATCCCTCATTCCTCCTGATGCCACTATCCCCTCATCTCCATTGCATGATCCTTCATCGCCATCTAGTCCTACCATCCCAACACCACTTTTGTATCACCTTGGTCACATTACACTTATCCATGGTAACCTTCTTATAGATGAAAAACAACATGTATGCACCACCCTACCTCTTCCACCTACTAATGCGCTCACATCATGCTTCCAACAGAATAAGCATCCTACCCTAGATCATATGCTCAGGAACATGAACTATCAAGGAAAAGGTTTAGGCCTTCATGAGCAAGGTACTTTAGAGCCCATCCAAGTCAAAGAACATCTAGGCACACATGGTCTTGGATATATCTCCCAAAACTTGCACTCCAAATATATTGGTACAACCTCCGTACATCTTAAACGATCCTCTTCTAAAGGCACAAGAGGTAATTCCCATCGTTCTACCAAGTCATTTTCTGCCATCCCCCCTCCTCCATCATATTACCTCTAAACAACTGTCCATCTTCCTCCCTCGTCCTCTAAATCGATTTTGGGTCCTTATGTCCTTCCATCTACTATGGGTTCTTATATCCCTCCATCAAACCCCACACATCCTCAATATACATAATCTATTTTGGGTCCTTATATCCCAAAATTGCCCCCTCCATCTTATCTTGTTCATCCTTTCATTCATCCACCCCCTATCCCTCGTACACAACATAAACATCCTACCTTCATAACTCCTAATAATGATCAACAAAGGCATACCTCCATGCATGCTATCTCGCATCCTTCATCCACACTTCCTCATGAAATTCCTACTTATATCACTCCATCCACGTCCTCTCCACATCATCCATCTCCCCATACCCATCCCCTTGTTACCAAAAGCACTCTGGATGCAAAATTAAACATATATAAATCCAAACATCCACATGAATCTACAGCTCCTCATGTCCCCTCCAAAAGACATATTGACAAAAAGAAAAATCAAATCCAAAATCCAAATCAATCCAAATGGCCACAAAGACCCATCAAAGAAAAAATCAACACCAAGTGGATCCCAAAGAAAAAAGAGACAATGCCTTCAAATGAAAAATCCATGATGACATCCAAATTTGCTATTCCCAATGCTCATAATTCACATCCTCCATCTCCTAAATATTTTTTGGGTCCTTATGTCCCAAAATTCACTATCCCAACACTTTCAGTCTCGCCACATTCTCCATCCATCAACCCTCCTCTCATTTCACATCCACCACATGTTCTAATGTTGGTCCTAAACACCTTCCCCTATCACACATCCCCTCTATCATTCCATCCATACACTTTCCAACACCCCATCCACTATCCCCCCTATCTCCCCCATCTAGTCCTTTTGATTCATCCTCTTGCATAATCCATTTCTCCTACTAAGGTTGTACCAACATTTGATGGTCACTTTACACATGGGCTCTTATTACCTCATATGGAAACTGATGCTTGAGTCCTTCATCCATCTCCTTATCAACTATCATCTAAATCCGCATATCCATATCCCTATCTTTATCCATCTTCGTCCACATCCTAGTCCAAAAAATACAAAAAAATCAAAATATCAAAAAAAAAAAGAGAGAAAAACTCAGAAAAATACAAAAAAAATAGTAAAAAGAAAATCATTTGTGCAATGGTGAAAACTTGGCAAACAAGCACCTTGGATAAGTACCATGATGCAAACCTAACAAACATGCATCATGCATAAATCTCCCATCTAGTCTCCTTCCACGATTCGGGGCAACTTCCACTTACGCATTCCTTTCCACCATCTCCTACATTTGTTAGAATCCAAGATCACCTACATGCAATCACCTGTCACATGCAAAAGACATGCAAAACCAACAAGATGTTCTGTAAACCTCAAAGTGTAAAATGCATTATGAGAATCTCAAATATTACAAAGAGATCAATCCTTATGAATGAGATCAAGAAACCCTAAAAGGGAAACCCTAAATGAAACCCTAGTGTGCACACTTAATAATTAATCAATTATTAATGTGCCTAAGTTTAGCTTAAGAAACTAGAGGAATAAGTGACTTAATTAATTAACCAGTATGATATAATTAATTAAGCATATAACTTATTACTCTAACACCCCCCCTTAAGATGAACTTAGGAAGAAGCTAAAACACTAGAATAAGATGCATGCAAGCAAAGATGGGTCCCGACAACTAGGCCTGATTAGGTACCCATTTACAAATGCAAGAAAGAGGTAGAGGAGGAAAACCCAGTGCGACAAAACCCCCCTACAATGATATGACATGCTGCAAAGAAGCACTAGAAGAATGATGTAGAGTAACATTGGAACCATAATCTGGCAAGCAAGGAAAGATACTTCTGTCTACAAGAAACCATATCATAATCATAAAAAACTTGGGATAGATACAGAAAAAAGTGCATGGACAGCAACATAAAGCTCCTCAATACCTTTCCAATGTCGCAAAGATAGCAAAAATTGGAGATCGTGGCAAAGAGTTATGAGCTCGGAAGCATAAAATAAACATCTAACTTCAACCAGCAATAAATGCAGTAAAATAGGAAATTAATGTAAAATAAACTCCACCAAATGAAAGTACTTAGAACCAACTTTCCGGCAATATCTCGTTTGCCTGATTTCGATACCGTATGCCCAAGTTATGCCAAAAAATAAAAAAACTGATCTTTTAAGGCAAATAAGGGTTAGGGGGACAAATTGCTATATGGCCGATGACGTCATGCTAACGTCAGCAGTTCACTGCAAAAAATTTGATAGCCATCTGGCCGTCGGCGCAAAAATTCAGCCCCCTGCAAAAAAAATTTTGGGCCCCTAGTCGCCATATGACCGTGGGCTGGGGCTCAGAGGGCTGAAGTTGGGTAGAGCCCTTGGTCTTGCATGTGACCTCGTGGAATGGGCTGGGGGCTGGATGTTAGGCCGAGAGCTGGGCGTGAGGGGTCTGGTCCCCCATAGGACCTGCAACCGACGAAAAAAGGGCCCGCAGGGGTTGAGGCGAGCGCCGCCCAGTGGTGGCGGACCGGCGGTGGAGGACGGCGGCAGCAGTGAAGCGGTGGCCACCCGATGGCGAGATTGTTTATAACCAGAGGCGTTTGCACAGACCCTGAAAAAAGCACTTTTTTTAAATTTTTGTGCAATTTTTGACCTCGAAATGCGTGCTAGGGAGGCTGTATGGCCTCCCTGGTAAAAAAATTTTTGCCTCCCAAATCAAGTTCACCAAAATCAACCAAACGATAGGCGTTTCTAGGGTTTTGAGGCACTGCAAACACGATGGCGATGTCCGTTTGAGCCCATAGTGTGCCAAAAAATTAGTTACCCCCAGATCTTGCAAAAAAGATGCCTATGGAAACCCTTGCATTCGAAACTCACTGAGAAGCCATATCTTCAAATCACGAATAGGCAGCTTGCAGGTTTCGAGCTCTGATACCATGTTAGAATCCAAGATCACCTACATGCAATCACCTGTCACATACAAAAGACATGCAAAACCAACAAGATGTTCTGTAAACCTCAAAGTGTAAAATGCATTATGAGAATCTCAAATATTACAAAGAGATCAATCCTTATGAAGGAGATCAAGAAACCCTAAAAGGGAAACCCTAAATGAAACCCTACTATGCACACATAATAATTAATCAATTATTAATGTGCCTAAGTTTAGCTTAAGCAACTAGAGGAATAAGTGACTTAATTAATTAACCAGTATGATATAATTAATTAAGCATATAACTTATTACTCTAACAACATTTTCCTATCTTTTGCATCCTATCCATCTTATCCCATTTATCCCAGTCCCTCCATCTTGCTTGTGATCTTGATAAAGATAGGGACAAACCTATATACATTCTTTGGACACCTCTTGGAATATATTCCCCTCATCCATACACTATCATATTCCTTATCCACCTCCCTCTATCTTCCATTGTGCCTGCATCCTATCTACCTCTATCTATCTTCCATTTCCCATCTCACTCCCTCATCCACCCATCCATTTTCCCTCGTCATGCGTGACACATCTAGAGTGGGGGCATCTCCTTATTTGTGATTGGGTCCTTGGAGACATCCTCCATCCATCCCTCCAGGTAATCCTCTCCATCTCCCCATCCTTACCTCCCCATCCATTTATCCATCTAGTAATCCCTTCCATCTACCAAATCCTTATCTTCCTATACTCTCATCCATTAGTCCTTTTTCATCCTTATCTACCCATCCCTCTATATAAGCATCTCGCCCATCTCCCTATCCTTATAATCCATTCCATCCTTCTAATTCCTTATGCCTCTATCCACCTATCCTAGCATCTTTCTATCTCGCCATCTTTATCCATCCATCCATTTACTTCTATTTTTCCTCCTATCTCATAATCCCTTGTCATTGGTATCTAGCTATAGGTTACCCCCGTTCAATCCAATGCCCTGCTACCTCCCTCTCACCATTCCTATCTATTCCTCACATCTGTCCCATATCCTATCACTCTTTATCATTCATCTATCCATTGTTTTCTCCTCCCAATTCCTCTTTTGATGATTTGGATACCTATCCCATCCCTGAGCTTCACATCATACATATCTTACATATGTTCAGGAGTTTGTTTGGAAGTTTGATGTACTTGACTACAACTAGGCCTGATATAATGCATGGAGTGGGTCTTATTTTGAGATCTATGGAGACTATAAGAGACACCCATTGGCAAGCGGGTAAGACGATCCTCAGGTATGTGAATGGCACCAAAGGATATGGCATTTTGTACAGAACAACAAATGAATTTGGGTTGGTTGGATACACAAATAGTGATTGGGCAAGAAGTTTGGATGATAGGAAGAGCACATCAGGATATGTGTTTCATTTAGGTTTGGGAGCCATCTCATGGGCTTCTAAGAAGCAATCTATAGTTTCCCTATCAATAGCTGAGGCTGAGTATATAACACCAAATGCAACAACATGTCAAGATATTTGGCTGAGAAGAATCTTGGTAGATTTGAGAGAAGAACAAGAAGATGAAACGACAATCTTTTGTGACAATGTTTCATCAATAGCTTTGATGAATAATCTTGTGTTTCATGGAAGAAGCAAGCAAATTGAAATTAGGTATCATTTAATTAGAGAATTGGTTGAAACTGGTAAAATTAAAATAGAATTTTGTAGGTGTGAGCAACAACTAGTAGACATATTCACCAAGCCTTTGAGCAGGGATAGTTTCGAGCACCTAAGGAGCGGATTGGGTGTTGTTGATTTGGATTGGTATTGATCTTGTTTGTTGGATAAGGACAAAGGGGGGGTGTTGAAAATATTAATTTCTCTTGAGCCTCGTGCTCTCATGTTAGACCCCCTGTGGCTTCACCTACCCGTCAGGAGCCATTTCAACGACGGTTTTTGGGATCTTCATCCCTAAAGCTCCTGACAACTCCAAAATTGAATGTGGTTGGTCATTTTGAATTCTCAATTAATGGTGGTAGGTAATTTCAAATTTTTGAGAGGGAATGTTGAAGAGACAAAAATAATTGAAGGCAACAAGTTTTGTCAGCAAGTTCTATCAGCAAGTTGGATTCAGTTTTGCAGCAACAATCTGTGAAGAGGAATGTTTTGTGTGAGCTCCCAAAAGCTCCAAAACAACAATAGTTGTATGTCATTTTGTATGTGAGCAGTGATTTCTCCTGAGAGCGTTCTGTGTAGCTCCTAACAGTGAGCTCCTAGAAGCTCCTGAAGTTGTATCTCTATGTGAGAAGCTCTGATTTCTCCCAACAACTTTGTAATATGTAGTTTAGAGTTTATTTTCTAAGTTGTATGTTTATCTCTTTATGTATGATCATTTCTAACTTATTGAATACAAGACAAAGTTGCATACCTCCTTATGCTTCCAAATTTTGAGATTTTGTATTTCTAGTTGATTGGGAAACAAAGTAGTAGCTCTGTGCTGTGTTATTTCAGAGCATTTAAATTCTTGACATGGTATTAGAGCATTTTTAGCTCTTAAATCTTTGAGCAGTCTCTAATCCCTCTGATCTTGAATTCAAATGTTCTCAATCCAATCTCTAAACCACACCTCAGAATCACAAGATAATATGTTTTGACATAGTCTCCAATTCCCCAAAGGCATGTTTACGAAACTTTCTATCATCCATGAGCCTCTAATGGGTCATTTTGAGTGTCATTTTCCTACACCAAATCTATACTAACAATTTTTATTAGATCCCCATATTCCTCAATTTTGTTGGAGATCTTGGAGAAATTTGTTTGATCAATTTCAAAGTTGCACAAATAATCCATAGCTCTATTAGCTTCTCTATATATTTGGTTTGTTGTGTAATTTTGTATTCTACATGGGAGCAAGTTTATTTGATCAACCCATATTGACAGTCTATAGCCTAGTAACTTGTTTGTTGATATAGCACAAAAATCTATCGATGAGTCCCCTTCTATGTTAATGGAGTCAAGTCCAATGATAACACATAGTTTGAGACCTTCGCAGAGTTTGGCGAATTATGCCTCATTGTTGAATCCATCCTATAACTTGATAGCAGCAACCCAACACAAATTTCCACTATCATTTTGGATTATGAAGTTGGCATCATCCAATATTTTTTATGAGATCTATTCCCCCCATTGTAGGAACTCAGTATTGAAGGGTGTACTCATTAGCAAAGAGCTGGTGGGTCAAGGCTAGGATGTTAAAAATTCTTTCCATTCTCCTAATACAATAAATTTTGTGAAATCTAACTACTATGTGTGTCTTCCATAATTACAAATAGGAGTGGGGATAGGGGGTGTCCATATCTGATCCCTAAGCCCCATCAAAAAACCCACAAGGAGATATAGGTTTTTTCTTTTGATAAAGTTGATTTCCTAATGTGCAATGATGATTTTATCAGTTATATTCATCCTAAAATGAATCCACTTTGTTCTTGAGAGATAATTGTTGGAAGAAGACCCTTGTCAGTAGTGACATGGTGTGATGGTGAAGTTGTTGTTCTTTTCATCAAGGTTGAAACCCTATAAAGATCTAATTGTTCAGAATTTATATTGAGGATGAGGTCCCCTATCATAAATTACCTCATAGATTGTGGTGCCAACATTACATGTGTCCATCCCCATGAAGTTGCAAATTTTTTGATAAAAAGATGTAATAAATCTATCAAGCATTCGAGCCTTATTTGGATGCATTTGGAAGAGGGTCACTTTAACTTCATTGAATTGAACAATACAAGGGAATTTAGAATCTCGTTGTCTACGTCTTTGATGCATGACCTCCATAAAATTTGTTATGCAGAGGCTCAGAAGCATTGTCTCCTGACAATAAATTGTGAAATAAGTGAACTCCTTTATATTGTATTTCTTTATTCTCAATCAAAGTTCTTTTTTCACTTGTGATGATTTGGGAAATTCTCTTTTATCCTCTTTTTTATTTTTGAGGAATTGTCAAAAAAGTTATGTTCAAATCTCCATTCTCCAGCCAAGTTTCCTTTGATTTCGAGTGCCAACAACATTCCTCCCTTACAAAGGTTTCATTGTTCTCTACTACTAATGATTTATCTCTAATGTAATCATCATGAAACATGCCATTTTATATTATATTTTCATTCAAATCCTCCAATTTAGATTCGATCCTTCCATTCTATTAAAAAATATTATTGAAATATTTTTTATGCAAAACTTTAAGTTTCTCCTTCATTAATTGAAGGTTTTTTTATTGAATATATACATTTGTGATCCATTTAAATCTTGTGGTTCCAACCACCACTTCTCCAAAAGGCCCCTTAAGTCCTTGGTTCTGAACCACATATTTTTGAATTGAAATTGGCATTTTGAATTGAATGCCTATTGTTCCATGTGAATATTTTGCTAGTTGGTGCTATGCCGGTAAGGTTGTTGCGATTGAAATTTCCTAAAAAGTATTTTTTTATTATGACATTCTCCCTTGACCAGCCCCTTTCTCTAATGCATCCATTATGGTGTTGAACTCTCTCCCAGGAATAAATTCCCCTCAATCTATTTTACTAAATTTCAATTTTAATTCACCCCAAAGAGATCTCTTATCTGTTGGTTTAGACAAGTTGTAAAAATTTAAAATGTAATAATTAAATTGGAAATTTGATTGCATACCTTTGCAAATTGTCAATCGGGTTTTGTATCTAGTAAGTCTACTCAAACTCTCCCTAGTCTCCACATCAGATTGAGGCCACCGAAAGCACCTATGGATTTAGTGAGGACACCCAACCATCCTTTACAATGTTTGACACGCGATTCACTTTTGATTTGTTCAGTTTGGTCTCCTATAAGAGCACGATTTTGATCAATTGATTGTCTAGATAGCACTTGATCATGCACTATTTGTTACAGACGTTTAAGTTCCTAACATTCCATGTTAGAATCTTCTTTTCCTTTCAAAAAAAAGATGCTTCTCTTGAATCTCAGCAAGTAATTTTTAATGATTGTTTGATCTCCATTGGTCACCTCTTCTTCTCTCTTTCATCTATTTGATTTGCAACCTCAATTGGATTCCATAAGTTGAAGACCACTATTTAGCAACTTGCATACAAATTAGATGATCCTTCTTGGGTCGACTATGTCAATCTCATCCAACGTATCTTCATCCTTTGAGTTTAAGATTTTTCTCTCTTTTTTTCCACTTTTTATTTCCTTTTCTATGTATGGGTATGCACAGGATCATGATGGGCCAAAAAATGGCGATATCTAAGTGATATGATGACCCATGTGGCTGACGACTTTTTTTTAACCCAAAATTGATGAAAGAAAAAGGGTTTTTAAAGGAAATTCTCATCTTTCCACCAATATAAATTATTCTTACTTTGAATTTAATAAATAATTATTATTCATTTTCTATTTGAATTACGATTAAATTCTTGATTGATAGGCTGATTGAAAAACATCTATAACTTTTAAATGGTATCACATTTTTTGAATCTGAAACATGCATCACATTCTATGCTTTGCATACTATAGGATTAAAAAGAAAAATTGAATTTCATGAAATTTTGACCAAGTTAAGGTTGTTAGACAAACGAGTTTTTATATTTTTCAAAATTTGTAATAAAAAAATCATAATTAATTATTTACTTGAAAAAAAATTACAAAAAAATATGCATCACATCAGGACATAAGTCTACTACTTATATCTAAAATATTATTAAAAAATATTATCATTTTATTGTGGTTAGGGTGGTCAGACAGACACCTACTTCTTATCATTTCCTTGAAATTTAAGTACTACTGCATTGAAATTTCAAATTTTCACCAAATAGATATATATTTTAAAAAATAAACCTAGTAATTTAGAAACTACATTCAATTTTCTATAGATTCTATTCTTACATATTTTTGAAATAATATAGATAAATTATTCAAATTTTTACGTCAAGTTGCGTAACCTGATTTTTTGAATTTTATTGCTACTTAAGGGCCTGTTTTTTCGATGATGATCCTGCACATAGTCGTATGGAATGATTGACATAGTTGGATATTTGAATTTTTTTGGCAAGACCAAAGGATTTTCCTTTCTTGAGTTGCAAAATTTAGCTGGGGATTGGACATTACTTGGAAGGACCAAGGGGTTTTCCTTGTTTGGATTGAACGATTCACATCCGGTGTTTTTCTTGTTAGTTTCTATTGGAACAGAGACAGTGGGATTAGTTCGATTGGCTAAAGCATTCTATTGTAGGCAAGAGGTCATGAGGTCTAGTCTCACCACCATCCCCCTGATATCATAGGCCGTATCGCACCAATGACACCGCTCACGTGAAAAAAGTTTACCAAAGTGATTTTGACTTTCACTTCTCAAGCAAAATTGTTTAGGGCTTTCAATTAGATACAAATCTCAACCATAGTGAACAAATTAACATAATATGGGATTTTCTTGATTGAAATTATCTTGATTCAGACATAAACTAGGGTCTCTCCATTTCACAAATTGACCTCCAAATTCCTCTCGACACTATTACTGATTTTACAAGTATTCACCCAACCAATTTTTGAATGGTAAATTTTATAATCAAATCGAAACCAGCCCATCTGTTGGGGATTTATCTAGGGGATTGAAATTCAAAGTCCATTTTCGTACGAAAAATGGGAATTATTTTTTTAAAACATTCGTAAAAAGAGTATGAAGAATTGTAACAAATATATTTTTTTAATAAATATTATTGTTAAGATTTAAAACACAATGTAAGAGATCATTAAATTTTTACTTTAAAAAATATATTTTATCAAAATAAAATTATTATGTTTCAATTTTCTTAAATAATTGATTATAATATATAATCATTTATTAATAAGAATTACTTTTTAAGTAATATTTTCAATAATTATTTTTAGTTCCTGCCAAGGAAATTATAAGCATCACCTATGCTTTAACTAGTGATTAATAAATATGTTCTTAACGAATACGAAATCATTTTTATGTCTATTTAACAAATATTTGTATATAGTTAAAGTAAATATGCAAGATTTTTAACTTTTCAAATTTCAAAAATTAATTTTCTTCAATATTATTGACTACAAAACTTTGAGCGATAAGGTCAGATTTTGAGGAAGCATAAACTTTTTATTAACTTTTCACGGTTTTTCTCCCACAAAGATCATAATCAAAACAATATTTAGCAATTTTTAAGAATTTTTTTGAACTCTTTAAAATTTGTATACTTGTTATATTTTCCATTCTATTCATTTATTTACTTGTTTATATGACCACCATTCAATAAAGTACAATATTTTTAAGGGATGTTTTTTTGAAATTAATTTTACAATTTTCAAGATAATAATTATTAAAATATTCATAAAATATACAGTCTTTTAACACTTTCTTTTAATTTTTGATTTAATTTTTACTCTAATATTGATATTTATAAATTTCTTTTGCATATATAGATAAAATATAAAAAATTGAATAAATGATCGTTTTGAATATTTAATCTTAAATTATTATTTTAATCTCACAATACAAATATCACTAATTATTAACAAAATATACAATCTAAACTATTATTTTTCAATTACCTATAAAGTATACAACTTAAACATTTTAAAAAATAATTAGATATAAGCCAAAAAATTCATAGATTTTCAAATAAAATTTCATGCAACTTTCATGATTAGTATTGATCAATGTAGAATTTTGTGTGTTGTCACTTGTAATTAACATATTTGGTTATTTTGAATATTTTTAGTTTTTGGATATTATCATAATTAATAAATTTAAAACTTATCAACTTCAAATATTTTATATTTTTAAAATTATAATTTAGTTTAATTTTACAATATAAAAAAGTTTTTATGTAAAAATGAAAAAACAATACAATATAAAGAATACATTTAAATTTAAATTTTAGTCTTTGATTGATGAATTATTTAAAAAGGAACATGTACTTCTATTTAATTATAATTAGTTTATATTACATAATCATTATAATTTAATTAATTATGAATTTAATAATTAAATAATAAATATTTTATGAATTTTAGAAAATAGAATTTAGTTTAATTTAAAATAAAATTTAAGTTCTGCAAATATTGTGTTGATTTGATTATTTGTTTGCTTTATGATTGGTTATTCAAATTAAGAACAATGCAATTCAACTCAAAAATATAAAAATAAATATGTAAAACATTTTATGATTTTTTGAAGTTAGAATTTAATATGATTTTAGAAAACGAAATCATTTGGATGCAAAGAAATAAAAAAGGTTGCTTTTATATATTTATTTATTTCTTAATTTATTCTCAAATTATAATTAACTAGCAATCACACTTTGGTGTGCAATGGGTACACCAAAGAGGTATGGAAAATTAATTAGGAAGAAAATGTTTTAATTTTTTTTTCATACATTTGTGCAATACATAAGATCAAATTGGTTGACCATTTAAGAAATAATTTTCTTGATATATTATTATTAATATTTTTTTTACTATTTTTATAATATTATATTATTAGTATTAATTTAGTTTTTATTATATATTTTTTATTATTTTTATACATTTACTATTATATTATTATTATTTTATTAATATATCAAGTTTGCATTATGTGACAATATTATTATATTAATAAATGATTGGATTAGATATTATATATTGTTAGTATTATATTACTATTGTTATATATTTTTATAATATAATAATATTATTATATTATAAATTTCTTGTTATATATTTACTATTATAATGCTATATTTGTACTAATACATTACTATTAATATTAATAATATATTATTAATATTTAAATTATTATATTATTCATAATATTGTATTATTACTTTGATATTACTATTATATTATTCTAATATTACATTTTGACAGATAAATGAAATGCACTTCTATTTTCATATCACAACATCCTACAATTTTGTTAATTATAATATTTTAATTTTGTTAATTTTTTTAATATTCACCAAATTTCTATGTTTTTCATAGTTAATCATCATCGACGGTATCCACGGTTCAATGGTATTCCCTCCCCTCTCAAGCAGCGCACATTTTTGTGCAATACATAAGATGAAATTGGTTGGTCATTTAAGAAATGATTTTGTTGATATATTATTATTAATATTTTTATTACTATTTTTATAATATTATATTATTACTATTAATTTAGTTTATTTTTATTTTTATACATTTACGATTATATTATTATTTTATTAGTATATATATTAGTATTATATTATTATTGTATTATATTTTTATAATATAATAATATTATTATATTATGATTTTTTTGTTATATATTTACTAGTGCTATATTTGTATTAATACATTACTATTAATATTTAAATTATTATATTATTCATAATCTTGTATTATTATTTTGATATTACTATTATATTATTCTACTATTATAATATTTTATTATTCTTATTATTATAATATTATTATTCTTAATATATGATTTTAGTAAATTATATTTATCTTTAATATTATATTATTAATTAAATATGATTAATTGTAATATTAAATTATTAAATTATTGTTTTATTATTATACTAATGTTATTATGTTATATTATTGCATTCCTATTTTCATGTCAATTTTTTTAATTATAATATTTTAATTTTATTAATTTTTTTTTTTTCTATGCTTTTCAGAGTTAATCATCATAATAATAATATTTAGTTCTATTTAATTATATTAAATATAGTAGAATGATCAACCGTTATAGATATACCACTTCACCTTTTACATTGCATGCATTACAAATAATCCCTGCATACACTAAATCAGACTTTATAGATGTATCAGACATATACATTAGATAGGATGTAGTTTTATTTAATTTATTTGAATTGAATAATTAGATAGGATGTAGTTTTATTTAATTTATTTGTATTGAATAATAAAATATAGTTTAAGTGATTATTTTTAAAAATACATAATAAATAATTTTTAAATTTTTAAAATTAAAAATTAGTTTAATTTAAAAAATATTTGTAAGCTTTAAAAATATTTTGTTAATTTAATTTTTTTATATGATTAATAACTCTTACCTTAATAATACTTCATTTCACATAGAAATAGAATTCTAGATTTAAATACTTATTTTTGTAATATATATATATACACACATTGTGGTGATTTGATTATTAATTTAGAAAATGATTGGCTATTCAAATTTAATGAACAATATACAACTCGAAAATACAAAAGTAGGCATGCAAAATCATTTTTTTATTTTTTTGAAGTTAGAATTTAATGTAATTTTAGAAAATAAAATAATTTGGATGCAAAGAAATTTTTTATTTTAAAATTATAATTAATAATTGTTTAATTATTTTAAAAATATATTTTAGTTTTAGTTTAATTTATTTGTAGTAGATAATTACTATAATTTAAATGATTATTTTCAAAACTAGATAATAAATACTATATATAGAAATTAAAATTTAGTTTAATTTTATAATTAATTCTAAGCTTTACAAATATTGTTGCGATTTGATTAATTATTGATTAATAGTTCTAAGTCTAATAATACTTCATTTCACATACAAATAAAATTTTAGGTTAAAATGTTTATTTTTGTTTGTAATATTTTTAGTTAATGTTGAATTTATAAACTAATGTTAAGACATTAATAATTATAACCCTAATAGTACTTAATTTCACATAGAAATAAAAATATATACCACCTTTTCTTTGTTTAATATATTTATCATTAATGTCAAATTTATAAATTTATATCAAAAAATTAATAACCTTAACCCCAAGATTTATACTAGAATTATAATTGAACCCTAAACCTAACCCTAATTCAACCATAACAATAGGATTTAATTATGGTTAGGGTTAGAGTGAGAATTTAATTATCATTAGTGTTAGGGTTAGAATTAGGGTTAGGGTTAAGATTCAATTATGATTATAGTTAGGGTCAAATTTATAAGATAATATTAAGATATTCACAACTCTAACCCTAACCTAACCTTAATCTCCATCCTAGAATGATAATTAAACCCTAATTGAACCATAACAATAAAGTTTAATGAGAGTTAGGGTTAGGGTTTAAGTAGGTTTATGGTTGGAATTAGGGTTTAGTTACCTAGTTACAGATAACATTCAATCAATGTTACGATTAGGGTAAAGTTCAATTTATAGTTAGGGTTTAGTTAGGCTTATTTTGGTTAATCTTACAATTGGGATTTAACTAGAATGCTAATTGAACCCTAATTTAACCCCAACAACACGGTTCAATTAGAGTTAGTGATCGAGTTCAATTAGGCTTATGGTTGGAATTAGGGTTCAATTAGGGTTAGGGTTAGCATTCAATTAGTGTTATGATTAGGATCAAGTTCAACTTACAATTAGGGTTCAATTAGGCTTATTTTATTTAAGTTTATAATTAAGGTTTAATTAGAGTTAGGTTTATGGTTCAATTAGGGTTAGGGTTAGGGTTAATGTTAAGTTAGGATTAAAATTATTAATCCGAAATAAAACTTGGAGCTAAGATTAGGGCTATGGTAAGTGGTAGGGTTAGGCTTACATTAGGGTTCAATAAAGGGTAGGGTACATTAAGGGTATAATAATATTGGTTACTTTTTAAGTCATGACCATGCTAGATGCCAATTTGGTTTAAAAGGCCCCTTGTTGAAGCCCACACAACATTTATTTCTATATACCTTATTTATTGTTCAAATTTTTTATCAGTGTATTTGACCTCATGAGAATGCTTCAGAGTGAAGTACACCTTGCAAATCTACCTACACCTAGAGAACCATTCAATCTCTCAAAATTTGACTATTATTATAGAATGATTATCAAATTGGATATGTCCAAAGCCTTTGATAAGTTGACTTGGCAACTTCTATACTACATATACCTATTGTGAACTTCAACCAGGGGAGTACTAATTGCATAATGAATTGTATTCTTTTTCAATTTGATTAATCATCCCCCATACAGTCTTCTTCACCAAGTAGGGGATTAAGTTAAAGAGACCCATTATCATGTATTTTTTCCATTAAAATGGTAAAGGACCCTTAGTACAGAACTTATACTAGCCAATATGTTACAAAAATTTACATGATTGCCAATTCTAGTAGCACAAGCCAGTACATATAGTTTGCAGATGTTACTTGACTTACAAGATAGATGAGTTTCTAGAGGAGATGAAAATAAAGAAAAATTTTCAATTTGTTTTAATGCCTAGTGTGGAGTATCTAGAATTTATTATTAATTTTGAATATGATATTGACATATATCATTGAATTAAGATTGATAATATTGTTTTTATTCATTGGCAATAATTATTCGATTTGTGTGTAAAATATGGAGATGTGTGTTTGACTACAAAGAGTTATCTCTTGTGATTTATCAACAAATTATTATTTTTGTTCATGGGCTTCTTACATAAGGCAATATATTTATGCATTTATTGTAGTCTATTCCAATTGATCATAACAAAGAAACTTTCAATTTTAAAATGAATATAACATAGAACCAAATAACAGTGAAAATCCCAAACAAAGTTTGTCAAGAGTGTATCTCATTTAGCTTTTATTTAATCTTTCTCTTTATGTCTATGATTTCCTGAAGTTTGTTTGATCATCCAAATAAAATGTTGATGGATATGTAACACATTTAGTGCACTCATGCCCTAGTTCATCATATCTGGAAGAGAGCATGCCCATCTAGAGATGACCTTAGAATTTGGTTATGACTTATCCAAAGATAGTGATTTCGAAAATAAATCAAATGAGACAAAAAGATCTAGAAGCTAAGGGTATACACATCAATGGCTAAGTTAAATAATTAATACCCTAGATAAATATCTTTTCTCATAGTGATGACTCTAAAGTACAAAATTGTGATTCTAGTACTATCCTAGAAATGCATGAGCATTCTGTGGTCACCTTGAAAGGAATAAAATAATTTGAATCATCAATTCCTTGAATCATTATGGTTGAAGTATTTGATGTGTCCACCACAATATTGAGTAAAAATTACCACATGAAGAACAAGTTCTTTAAGGGTAAAACATTTGCAATCCAAAGAGTAGCATCAAAATTTGAGCTACAAAGGATAATTTAAAATTTTATATGGTTATTTAAAATACTAAATTTTTTCTAACTTATTGATTTAAATTTTTAAACCATTTTTCCACAGAAAAATTATGTAGACCATAGCTAGTCAAAACATAAGCAATTTCCTACAGATTTTACTCATGAAGCAGATATTCTTGTTGACATAGCAGGTGTGCCAAATTTGGTTCGTGGTTATTGGATAAAACCTGGTGTAGTACTAATTGATCTTGGCTTAAATGTCGTAGAGGTATGATGCCTTCTAACTTCCTTTTTCAAAAAAAAATTGTAAGTAAAAGATGGTTAATATATAAAAAATTAAAACTATTGCTTCCACTTTTGTAGGATCCTAGTGCTAAAAGAGAATACCAATTAGTCAGTCATGTTTCCTATGAAGAGGCTTCAAGAATAATTTCATCAATTAATCATCTACCTTGTGGTCTTGGTCCAATGACTATTGCAATGCTTCTATTCATTATGAGCTACAATCAACAAAACAAGCATATGGGTTCAATTGAGGTTTTTGATGTTTGATCAAGGCCTTTTTCAATAGGACTTGGGACTATATGCTTTCATTTTCATTTGTTTAGAAAACTATAACATTTAAGTAGGTTCATTATACATGACTCTATGTGCAATGAAAGTTCTAAAGATCTTTGTTTTTTTAAAGATGTTTTTTCATCATATATGTTGAATGGTTAAGGAAATATTTGAACTAATTAATATTTACATAATATTGGCAACATGTAAATTATGCTTTCTTCATGGCCTAAAAGCACAACCAAAGCATCTCAGAATTTTGAAGTGAGCAAAATTCTTTTGTTATAAGGGTGATTTTCTAATGGAAGAAAAATTTGACTCTATCAATGATCAAATTCATAACTTTAGGTGACAATTATTTTATCCTGACCAATTGTTCCTAAAACACAACAAACACAATAAATATAAACAAAACTATTCTAAAACTTTTTGCAAGAACTTCGCTCCTCTGTAGCTCTTGTTTTAACTATGATTGTATTTATTTGAGTATTTTGAGTTGATAGTGGCACATCCTATCTCTCTTAATATTAAAAGTGTATGCAAGAAAATAATTGCCATTGATTTATAGTATTGTAATTATTGAAAAAAAATGAATGTAATTTTTATTAGTGTGAATAAAAATAAATGTAAATTTTGTTAATTATAGTGTTTGAGTATTGTTAATTAGTTAGTTGCATGGTCTAAACCTAACCCTAATTCACACCCTAACTCTAATTCTATTCCTTACTCTAATACTAACTCTAAATTTAGCCCTAATAATAAATTCTAAACCATATACTAATACTAGAGATATAGGCATATCTCGAACCCTAAGTAGGGTGGTAACACTATCCATAACTATAAACCTAATTTTAATCAATAAATTTTAAATAACTATTATATTTAATAAATGTTGAAGTACTAATTATTATATATTAAATAAATCTTATAAATATAATATATACTAAAAATAATTAATTTTTTTTCAATGGTGGCATGATGGTTGAGTTGTTGTGTTGTTATTCTTGCCATTATTAGAATGTAATAATTAAAAGTTAGATACCAATTTTAATGTTTCTTCTTTTATTATTAATATAAAATTATTGTACATTAAAATGATTATTTATTACAAGTTGTTTATTATATATATATAGATATTAAAAAATAAAATATATTATATTAAATCATTTTATTCAAATCAATAATAGTTAAATCTATGAATTAATATTGGAAATAAGATTTGGTTATAATAATTAATAATATTAGAACTATAATTTAATTAATAATTATATTAATTTTAATTGTTTTAATTTAATTCTTATTTGTATTTATTAAAATAAAAGAATGTAAAAATAAGTAACATTTATTTATTTTAAAAAAATTTAATGAAAAAATTTTGTAAAGCAAAAAATTGAAAACCATTCTATATTTTTTTTTTTGAAAAATAGTTTACCTTACTTTCTCTATAAATTCACTAATAACACACATAACTTTTTAACCAATTAATGCACCATAAATATATATATTTTTAAATATTGTTTTTGATTGATTGAAAACTAAATTATTAATAACTAATTAACTATAAAAAAACAAAACTTATTGCAATAATACTATACTACACAAGTACTAATAGTTGTGTATGATATAGTAATTATTTACACTTTATTTATTATTTTATTAATTTTTTATATATTTATGTAGTACATTAAAATAACTATTTTTGATCATTAGTTCATTTTGAGTGGTTTCTAATTGATTTTTATTTTAAATTTTAAATTTATGTATTTAATCTTTTTTTTTAGGAATTAATATTTTTGTAAATTATTTTAATGTCTTTATACTTAAAGACATTTATTATTGTAATATTAAAAAAGGCATCCACTCTAAAAATATTTGGATTTGAAGTCTAAAGGGGAAAAAATACATTAAAATTGTATTGATAATATAGATGATTGAACATTTTATCTTTTTGACCATTTCCTTAGAACCATAATGCTTGTTTATTTTGGGAGTTAACCTGAGAGAATTTGATCCTAAGAATTTTGAAATCTCTTATATGGTGTTGATAGCACAACCTTGACAAATTCAAACACAAGAAAAGTAAAGTTGAAGGGATCCCATTCTAACATTATGCGAGATCATTCTTATGGCTCATTGCTTCTTTTCATAAATATTTTTGTTTATATGAAATTTAAAATATTCATCAAATTATGAACATTATTTTTTTTATATTCATGACTCAATTCTATGCAACATCAAGATTAATTATTCATCATTATTTTTGTAGATAAATAATTATTCATAATTTTTTAGAGGTGTCAATAAATACATATGTAGCATCACTTTGTAGCTAGTTTACTCAACATCAAGATATTAGGTTTATTATCTTGTCAATTTTTTATTAAAATTTATTATTACTATTTTTCAAATGACTCACTCATAATGAGATTCCATGTCAAAATGATATTTTTTTCCATTTTCAATAAATATTAAGAAAAAAAGGTGCTTTATCAAGAAAACTATTATGTTTTTAATAAACAAATTTTTTAAGTTATTAAAAAATATATTTATCAAATTCAATTTTTTTTTAATCTATGTATTAAAATTTCAATTTATAAATACAAAAATAAAATTGAAATAAAAAAATATTATATAAAGAATGGCATCCCATTTGATCTTACATTTAAACATTTTATCAACAAATAAATTATAATATCAACTTTATTAAATTCTAAATAAAAATATTATAAATTTTGAAGTAGAAAGTACCTTGAATATTTATAATTGAAATGTACATCTTATTTGAAGATTGCCTTCTTTGAAATGTCAGTAGGAAGATAATATAAATCATTCTATTACTCTCATTTTTGCATATATCTTTGTCAATTGTCTTTAGTTCTTTTATAGCTTCCTTAGACAACATGGAATAGATTTTTGTAAGGTTATTAATTCCGTGACCTTTGAACATATAATTTTACAATTAGAAATATAAAATAATAACAATATGAAGAAACTCCACGTGAGATATTGAAAATTTTGATCTTTCAAAGTAAAAATTACTAAAGGAAAAATAAATATAATATTTTTTTTTTAATGTTGAACATGTCAATTATTTTTAGATTTCAATGACTAGAAAATTAAAATTTACAAATATCAACCTGTTTTTAATATATTTATGAAGTATGATTATTTCACATGGACTATTAGGACTCCAGATACTCAACTTAATTGATGGATATTCTTAAAGCACTTATGTATCATTCTAAAAATTCCAAAATTAACGAGGTCCACTTATAATCTCATGATTCTCCCTAACAAATTGAAATTTTGGCTTATACAAACATTTTCCTTTTCCATTTAGTTTATAAGAATTTGTGACATAGATTTGTTATTATGAATGTCAATCATCAAATATAAATATTATTGTGAATATTTTTATAAAATGATGATCATGATTATATGTTAAAAAAATTAATCATTATATTTTTAAAAAAAAAAATCTTTTTCATTCATATTTAATAATTTAAATTTAAAATTTCCTATAATTTAAATTGAAAAAATAAAATTCTTTTCATTCATCAAGTCTAATATGCAATTCTATTCCTCATTTCCTCTTCTTTTTGATGATGGATCTTGCACAATTAATTGATAGATTGTAGAAAACTCATACCAACTATTAAAATTTATTTTCAAATTTTAAAATATTTATTAATAATCTCTACCAAAGATTATCCAAATTTATTTCATACACATAAATAAACAAACTAAAATGCTAAATATGATGCATGAAGTGCTGTAAGGGCAATCCTATATCACCCAAAAATAGGAATGCATTTAGTTTAACTGTCAAATGTACCTATAATATAGTATAATATAATATAATATAATAATAATATAATATAATATAATATAATATAATATAATATAACAATAATATAATATAATATAGTATAATATAATGAAAATATAATATAATATAATCTAATCTAATAACAATATAATATACATAATATAATAATAATAAATATATAATAAAATTAATATAATATAACATAATAACATTAGTATAATAATAAAACAATAATTTAATAATTTAATACTACAATTAATCATATTTTATTAATAATATAATATTAAAGATAAATATAATTTACTAAGTATAATATTTCAAAAATCATATAATAAGAATAATAATATTATAATAATAAGAATAATAGAATAGTAATATCAAAGTAATAATACAATATTATGAATAATATAATAATTTAAATATTAATAATATATTAATAATATTAATAGTAATGTATTAATACATATATAATACTATAATATAATAATATTATTATATTATAAAAATATATAACAATAATAATATAATACTAACAATATATAATACCTAATCCAATCATTTATTAATCTAATAATAATGTAACATAATGCAAACTTGATATATTAATAAAATAATAATAATATAATAGTAATTTGATCTTATGTATTGCTCAAATATTTGAGAATAGGGAGTTGAGTTTGTCAATCGACATGTGCCCTGCTTGATGATTAACTCTGAAAAACATAGAAATTTGGTTATAACGGAATGAATATTAAAAAAATTAACAAAATTAAAATATTATAATTAACAAAATTGTAGGATCTTGTGACATGAAAATAGGAATGCATTTAGTTTAACTATCAAAATGTACCTATAATATAATATAATATAATATACTAAAAATATAATATAGTATAATATAATAATAATATAATAAACATAATATAATAATAATAAATATATAATAAAATTAATATAATATAACATAATAACATTAGTATAATAATAAAACATTAATTTAATAATTTTATACTACAATTAATCATATTTTATTAATAATATAATATTAAGGATAAATATAATTTACTAAGTATAATATTTCAAAAATCATATAATAAGAATAATAATATATTTTATTTTTTTTGATAGGTAACAGGTTAATTTTATTGATAATTAAAAGCATTACATATAAAGGGCTGATATTCTTCAAATGTCTGAATTACAACTATATTTCAAAAAACCTACAGCTAGTAATTCCTTTACCAGATTATAGACCTAAATCTAGAGCTAATAACGTCCCCACTGCTTCCTGCTGGCCAAAACATCACACAATGTTATCACTTCGTTTATCCTTTCGTTCTAACCCTGCAGCTTCTTCACCCAAAAAAGCACTCCTTACTAGTGACTCCCACCACCTTTCTCGCTTTTCTTCATCAAAATGGACTATATTTGCAACCCGTCCAAAATAGTTGCATTATCCAAATTAAAATAGCTTATGCCCTGACTTCTAATTCTTTTTATTAGAGTCCCCCCACGCTTCTTCTTATGTGTTGCGATCTCTTCTTTTTTGGAACAATCTCTGCGATAGTGGCCACCGCCTGGCGTCGACTTCCCTCGTGCCTGTGCAACTCTACCTTTAGATTTTCCCAGGCCATCAGAACATCCAGCTTATATAGTTCCCTATCTGTCGGCTTCCACCACCTAATAAATGGGACTAGCCCTTCGTCTATAGCTTCATCCATCTCCTCGATTCCTTCGGACACATCAAACCCCACACCCGGAACAACCCATTCCATCAACAACACCATCTTGTCCAGCAATTCTTCCTTAAACAAATTGAACATGATTGGTTTGGTTTCCTACAATTCCTCACCAATTTCCATCCCCCATGCGAATGTCATTGATGCAATATCAACATTCTGCCTCCCTCTGTGCATTGCTTCCCGGAAATGGGGGCCGAGGGTTTCCATTACTGCGTCAACCACTTCGCCGTTTGTCACCTTTAGGAGTTGCTTCAACCTTTTAACCGTTGGCTTCCCAAAGAACGCCTTCTGCTGCAATTTGGTTGAAAATCCCATCATCACCTCCATTTTAACTCTAGTGATTTTTCCTCTTCACTGCTTGCACTCCAATAGATTTCATTCTCTTTACCTCCTCCTCGTGGCTTTAAAGACCACAACTCAGTTCCTCCAGGTATCCATATATCCAGCCTTACCTGGGCATTAATGTAATTTAACTTCAGTCACCGCCAGCTTGCAGCACCAGTTAATAATTATTAGTCGATCTAAACTCCATTTTTTGCACACTTACTTTGTGCTTTCGATCTTGTCAAAATTGGATGTGTCAGGGCCAAAAATTTATGTCCTTCAATTGAACTTCCTTCATCCTAATGCTGAGCTGATTGGACATTCTCATTAAAACACAATCTACCACCTTATGTTTTCAAATTTTTACCATTTCTCCAACCACATTTAATGATTTCTGAAATCTTCAATAACTACACCAGTATCCTCCAATGTGATCACCCACTTGGATAGGATGTCAGCCTCCTTGTTGCCTTCCCTCTTTATATAAGATAGAAAAAAAATTTCAAACGTTTTTAATTCTGCAACAATTTCCTTTATTATATTTTGGAGATGCCACGCCTTTATTCCTGACCCAACGATGGCTTGAAATATTATATGTGAGTCACGCTCTAAATGGAGTTTCTTGATTCCAATTTTGTTTGCAAGTTTTACTGCTACCAAAGCCGCATTTTCTTTAGCAAAATTATTGGTCCCTGGAGGCAATTTCTTTGTTGCAATTGCTAAAATATTGCCTAGACTATCATGAGCAATAGCTCCGACCCCTGAAGGTCCAGGATTCCCAGTGTTGCTCCATCAAAATTTACTTTACACCATCCCTCCAAAGGTGTTTTCCACTCCATCACCAACTCCCCCTACATTTTAGTAGACGTCTTGATCTTACCTGTTAAGTTCCTGATATGAATTCCAGGCCAAGCACGCTATACTAACATATCCTCTAAAGCAAAGGGATGCCTCCAATTTTGTGTCTGAGACGCAGCACACTAACCACTTCTTCAATGCTCTGATCTATTCTACTTATCATCCTAGATATAGGCTCACATTTATCTAAGAAGATCCTTCTATTCCTTTCTTTCCATATTTCCCATATAATTAAAGAGGGTGCACTTACCCAAATACTAGATAGCAACATTTTCTTTGCCTTTCTTGGCCAACTTTCAAAAACTTCCTTTAAGGTCAGCAGAAGTGGACTGTGCCAATTCAATTTCCATTTGACATGCCCCCAACACATTCCAGCCACCTCACATTGTAGCAATAGATGATCAACCGACTCTTCAGCCTCCCCACACATGACACACTTTGAAGAACCTACAAAGCCCAATCATTTTCTTCTTTCTCCCATTAGAATTCGTCCCTTCATGGCTAACCAGGCAAAGGTACCTACCTTGGGCAAGCAATCCTTATTCCAACATAGATCCTTTGCCCAAAATTTCTCAGGCTCTTCTAAGTCCAACAATTGATAACCAATCTTCACCGAGTAATTACCAAAAGAGGAGCCACACCAAATGATTTTATCCTCATTCCCAGATATTTGGATCCTTCGCTCAAAGAAAATCTTCCTCATCTGCTGAAACTGCCGAGGAGTTAAATTTTCCTAAGGCACCTCTTTCCACCCCCACTCTGGCCCCAGCAGACCCGGTTTCTCAGTCATATAATCTCTAACTTTAGTCCCCCACCATTGGGAAAAAATAGTTTTTGAGGAATAAAAAATTTGGCTCTTCATTCAAATTTGGCAACCCATTCCAAGAATCCTCCCAAAAGTTTTCCTTTAGACCATTACCAATCTGCCACATTAGATGATTCATAACCATAGGCCTATAAGAGATAATAAAATTCTAGACCACTGATCCCATAGGAGGATTTCTAATAGTGAATATTCTATGTTCATCATTAATTCATATCCAAATTTTTTGCTTTTTTAGACTTCCACCCATAACAGGTTTGGATTAGCATACAAACTCCATACAGTTTTAGCTCCTAGGGCCTCATTTAACAATTGCTAATTTCTTAACCCAGCACCCCCTTTGTCTTTTGCTCTACAGATCTTATCCCATGCGAGAAGGGGAATCTTGTCATCATCACTTGCTCCATTCCAAAAAAGCTTTCTCATACACTACCCAATTGAGTTTATCACTTTTTTCGGAATCCCCAGACACATCATTGAGTAGATTGGAATTGCTAATATCACAGTTTTAAGCATCAATATTCTGCTTGCCGAAGTTAACCACTTTCTTTTCCATCCATCCATTCTTTTCAAACAAGAATCCACTAACCCTTTCCAAATGTTCATTTTATTTGCTCCCTCAAATAGAGCAATCCCCAAAAATTTGCTTGGGAGCTTACCAGCCTGCATTGCCAACAAACCACATATATCTTTTTGCCTCTATTTTGGGGTATTGAAGAAGAAAATTTCTGACTTCCCCAATTGATACACTGTCCCGATGCCAGACCATACTTATCCAGCACACCCTTCATCACTCGAGCTTCAACAAGAGTCGCATCCCCCATTAGAAAGGTGTCATCTACAAATTGTAAATGTGAGATTGGTGCAATCCCCTCTGCCACCTCGATTCCCTTCCACTGTCCATCCCTACATTTTTGAGAAATTAATTTGCCAAGCAGCTCAGCCAAAATGATGAAGAGAAAAGGCGATAAAGGATCACCTTGTCTAATTCCCTTTTTGGACTCAAGAAAACCTTGAGGACTCCCATTAACGAGAACTAAAAACCTAGGAGAGGTGATACAACTTTCAACCCATTTTAACCATTCTTTACTAAACCCAAATTTAGCTAACAGCTTCAAGAGAAAAGGTTTATTCACCTCATCATAAGCCTATTTAATATCCAATTTCACCATCATTTTTTCCACTTTAGCCATCCTGATCGAATGAATGGTTTCATGTGCAACAATTACCCCTCCAAATATTGATCTATTTTCTAAGAAACCACTCTGTTCAATTGAAATTACTGAATCCAAAACTAGCTTTAATCTATTCGCCATCACTTTGGAGATTATCTTATAAACTATATTACATAAAGAAATGGGTCGAAAATAATCAAAGGATCTTATAGTATCCCTCTTTGGAATAAGGGAAATGAAAGTGTTATTGTTGTCCTTCAAGATGAAGCCCTCCTTTCTTGATTCCTCAACAACTTCCCACAAGTCATGCACAAACACATCCCATAGTTTCTAAAAGAAAATTGCAGTCAAACCATCAGGGCCCAGCACCTTGTCCCCCCCCAAACCAAACAAAGCACCTTTTACCTCCTTCAAAGTCACTTCCTCCACTAGCATCCTTTTTTGGCTCTTTGAGATGCAACTCGAAATGACATCCAAAATATCCAGATCCCGAATAAGACCATCTATTGCCATATTGAAAATTTATGTGAATAACCTCACCACCTCCTGATTGATTTGAGCAGCATTATTTAGAAGATCCCCATTTTTATTTTGTATCGATAGAATTCTATTGTTCGACCTACAAACTTTCACTCAGTTATGGAAGAACTTGGATTTTATGTCTACCTCTTTCAGCCAGGTCTCTCTCGATTTTTGTCTCCAAAATAACTCTTCTCTTGGCAGAATTTCTGAATAAAATTCATTGAATTCCTTTTCCTAAAGTAAATCTTCCTCCGACATCCCTTGGACAATTATTCTTGTATGCAATGCTCCAAGTTTCTCTTCTAAATGCAGTTTCTCCTTAAAAATATTTATAAAGGACTCTCGGTTCCATAACTTCAATTGTTTTTTCAAAAATTGCAGTTTTTTAAAGATAATGAAAGATTTGTTTCCCACTCAAAAGGGGGCACTCTTCCACCAGCTTTTTATTAAAACTTTAAAGTTATCATCCCTAAACAACATTGTTTCAAATTTGAAGGGGCATCTGTCAGCTGTTGCCTCATCTTCGATTCTCAAGCTTATTGAATAATGGTTTGAGCCCATGATAGGTAGAATCTCTGCATCACATTGCCAATGCTGTTCCGCCCAATTCCTAGCTAGAAAAAATCTATCTAATTTTTTTGCAATATTTAAAAAACCTCCATGCCTATTGGTCCAAGTATAGTCCCCATTTCTGAAAGGTAACTCAATCAGACCATTGTTTGTTGCAAAGTCACAAAAATCATGTTGACTCTTACCTAACCAACATAGACCCCCCAGCTTGTCTGACGGTCGCATGACAACATTGAAGTCCCCCCCAAGAAGACACATCTCACCTTCCTTTCCAGACAACAAGCCAGACAGTTCTTGCCATAAGAGTTTTTTCTGTGTTGAGTTGTTGGGTCCATATATATTTAGAATCCAGAAGCATACCCTCAAATGTATGGATTCCACTTTGCCCCACTGCCAATTTCTTTCCTGCCTTATAATTTGCACATCCACTAACGAATCATTCCAAAGAATCCCCAAACCCCCAAACGCCCCCAAAGCTTCTGATCAAGAACTACGCCATCTCCCAAAGCATCTTGTAAACCCATCTATTTCAAACTTCTTTATTTTTGCTTCTTGTAGTAAAATCAAAGCAGGTATCATTTGATCAAAACATCTTTTGATCACATGAATCTTGTCAACGGCATTGCAGCCCCTGACATTTTACGAGAGGATCTCCATGACTGTTGGGAAAAGGCATAGCCCTTTCCCAATCTTAGCTTGCTTCGTCTCGTGGAATTCCCTGCTAATTCAAGCCTCATTCTATTTGTTTTTTTCCCTCTTCTACACTTCTCCCCACATTTTACTTTGTTATTTGTGGTTGAGGATTGATTAATAGAGCATTTTTCAGCTATACCAATACTGTCCTAAAGACCCAGTAAATCCTCTTCACCCTGATCCTCCATTTCTCATTCTAAAATTGATCCTTCCATATTCCCTCCACTATCTCTAACTCCCTCAAAAGCATTCTCAAGATTCCTTATAGGTGATATAGGTATATCTTTTAATATAGAAGTTTCTCCTGTGTCTTTACCTAACTCCAAGTTATCTCCTGAATTGTTATTGTTGTCCTTGTGCCAGTCTTGATCCCACAACTCACCAGGATTTTCTGCTCAATTTTGAGCAATAAAATTCTACTTCTGGGCCCTCACCTCCCCTTCCATGTGCGCTAACTATTCATCTTCTTGGTTGATCACTTTCTGCAACGATTCTTGTTTAGCCATACGGGTCTCAAAATCACTTATGATCTCCTCTAAACCCACTTGTTGTTCAACTTGTCTGACACAAACCTCCCTGCCTAAAACAACTGTTGTTTCCTTTTGAGCCCATTATACTTCACCCAAATGAATGGTTTGCCCCTTTGCTTGATTCCAAATTCTCTCAAGTGCTTCTTGCTCCACCAATGCAACTTCAAATTCATTACTGATATCCTCCAGACCAACCTATACCCCCTCTTCTCTACCTATCAGCTCCCTAGTTGATTTAAACATTAGCACATTTTCCGTCGAGTTTCTTTCACATATAATTTCTTCCCTTGCTTGTGAACCCTCCATATATGCATTCTCAAAAGTCAGATCCAATTCCTGTCGCTTTAAACCTTCCCACCCATCATTTGTAACCATAGCTTCCTGATTAAGGATACAGACTTAAGAGTCCCACTTGTGACAACTGCTAGCTCACTCCTTTGATTCATTTTCTGTTAGTTTAATGATTTCCTCATTTAGATTGTTTTGGCTTAAACCTTTACCTTTTCCAGGCAAGATATCAAAATCATTAGGTAGTGTTTTCCCAATACAATTTAAACATTCAAGATAAGCATCTTCTATTTCAAGTTTTTGAACCCAGATTCCCTCCCTAGACTTAAGTTCTAATTTTTCCAGAAGAGAGTGAATCCCTTGTCTTAAAACACATATTCTAGGAAAGGTTCTTATCTCTATTTTGTCCACCATCTCCTTAGATTTCACAAAGGTTCCAAATTTTCTACCGATCATGCAGAGGGTTTCCTAATCCCTATATTCATGTGGAAGATTTTTCAATCTGATCCAAAGTGGAATGTCCTCCACAGTTGTTTCATTTGGGTTGAAATTTGGTGCCCAATATTTAATGTAAAACCCAATCCCGTCCATAACAAATGGCTCACTATTGATGATCCATTCCTTATCAATCGTGGTTTTATAGATGACC
Organism: Sequoiadendron giganteum; assembly: GCA_007115665.2. Lineage (NCBI taxonomy): Eukaryota > Viridiplantae > Streptophyta > Pinopsida > Cupressales > Cupressaceae > Sequoiadendron > Sequoiadendron giganteum. Next base: position 559,162,955 of record CM021107.1, on the reverse strand, counting down.
AAGTAGAAACCATTCTCTAGGGTTTTAAGCTCACATTCCAGACCCCAATGTTTATCACACCAAGCTCAAAGCTTCTAATAAGCCAGCCATTTCCCATCCCATTTTAGAAAAAAAGCCTTAGCTTTAAAAAAACTAGCAGAATCCTTCCATTCACTATTGTCAAAGAGCAATGAAGTCATAGTTGCATATGACATACTAGGGAATACCTGACTAGGGCCTACCTTTTCTGCCTGTTGCTTTGGTTGCCAAAACTTCGCAGCTATATTTCGAAAGTCTATCCATTCTGGTAACAATATTGACCTGAAGCGCTCATCCCTCAGAGGTTGATCCCCCAATCTCAGCCCACCTTTGATTATGCTGATGTCTTTGTTGTGATAGATCTCCGGACCCTACCAAGCCCTATTTTCTTCAACCATTTTGGGTCGATTGTTGTGTCTTCCTTGACGTTTGTTGAAAGGCCACCGTGATTTCTACTCCGCATTATACTGCCTGCTGTTATACCTTCAAAAACCCTGTTGCCGATGATCCTCCACCATCACAGCCCTTGGAAAATCACTTTCCCCTCAGTGATGATTGTTGAAACCCCAGATGTGAAATCTCCCTTTCTATAATTTCATTTTTATAAGAATAATAATATTATAATAATAAGAATAATAGAATATTATAATAGTAGAATAATATAACAGTAATATCAAAGTAATAATATAATAAGTTAAATATTAATAATATATTATTAATATTAATAGTAATGTATTAATACAAATTTAGCACTATAATAGTAAATATATAACAAAAAAATCATAATATAATAATATTATTATATTATAAAAATATATAACAATAATAATATAATACTAACAATATATAATACCTAATCCAATCATTTATTAATATAATAATAATATAACATAATGCAAACTTGATATATTAATAAAATAATAATAATATAATAGTAAATGTATAACAAAAATAAAAAATATATAATAAAAACTAAATTAATAGTAATAATATAATATTATAAAAATAGTAATAAAAATATTAATAATAATATATCAACAAAATCATTTCTTAAATGACCAATCAATCTGATCTTATGTATTGCACAAATGTATGAAAAAAAAAATTAAAACATTTTCTCTCTAATTAACTTTTCATACCTCTTCGGCGTGCACATTGCTAGTTACTTTCATTTAGTTTTTGTAGATGTTTTTGCATTTCAAAGAATTCCCAACTTTGAGAACTTTTATTCTACTTTTTTTTTTTTTCATTTGTTTGAGTAGTTTTTGGAGAAAAAAGATCGCATAATGTGAAAGGGGGAATTTTTGTAGTTTTCTGTAATTTGCGTGTATTGTAGAATTCGAAGATTTGAGATCCTCTACATGTAAGAATTTCATTATTCTAAATATAATAATATTCTCTAATTTTATGTGTGAATTTTTGTCACTCGAAGTGACACCCTCATCAAAATAACACCTTATTTTATCATCAATGCAAAGTAATCAAACATTCACTTACGATAACATTTATTTTTTCTTTATATTCAAACTCTCTTTTTCATTTCGATTAACAACTCTGAACACCATAGTCAATTCAAAATATCTGAACAAATTCCTAATTATGATGCCCCACAATTGGAGGCTAGGGCAAAGGTCAATATGGATTTGGTGAGAGAAGAAAACCTATTTTATCATATTCAACGACTGCATAACGTTCTTTAATGACCTTTGATACATTCAACAAATACAACATCAGATTTCATAGAAGAAGTCGTTAGAAAAGGCCAGCTGTTTCCTTGCGTTAGACTTTTAACATTTTTCACAAGTATATAAACCGATTGTTTGCCAAATGTCTATTAAAAGACCAAACCATCCTCTTTGTTATTGAAATCGATATCTTCGCTATAAATTGTATTTTGTGGTTTTAAAGTTTCGTCTGAACTGTGATAACACCACCATGCTTCTCAAAATGGATTTCCTTCTGTTGTTTTCAGCATTTATACTGCTGCTCTTCTTCTTCTGTGATGGAAGCGAAGGCCGATATCTCTCACAAGACCAGGATGTCCCTACTTTTTCCGATGCCTATCAAATTTCAGGTACGTTTGAATATTTGTCTAATCTTATTTATATGTCCAGTAGACCTTACAGAAATAAAATACATGATAAAGTAATTTACATTGAAAACTATAACTAATCTAATTAGAATAAATTTATTCGCAACAATCCAAACAGCCAGTCAGTTGGTCATAGAGTATTTTTAACAATTTTGAAGGTTTAATATGAAATAAATGTTTTAAGTGCAGCTTCAAAACGCTATGGATCTGTAACACGAACTTTGTCATGGGCTCTTCCGGTATTTAAATATTCGAAGTTTCTGTAAACTTTGTGTTTTGCTATCGTTTTGTAGTCTAATACTGAATTTGATGAAATGGGCAGCGAAACGCCTTGGCTGAGCGCAGTTTACAGGGCTGGCAGCTCTTCGATCACCATCGCCACGGCCGCCACCTCACCAATGACGCCATCCTTGGGTGCTGTCAAAATCAGTGCTGTGCAAAAAATGACATTTCCTTATGCTGTCCAACGAGGAGATAGCCTGTCCAAAGAATGCTATTCACACATCTTAATCCAAAAAAATCCAAAATTTTACTATGTTTGTTTAACTGTATAGTATGATGATTAAGTTGTGTATTTTTGTCATGAAGACTCAAATTCCATTGGGATGTTATTGTCCAGAATCTATATTGGGGATGACATCACCAGTTTGTGACCTCACTGGTTCATAGTTCCAGATCAAAAGCCTTTACCTTTCTTAATAATAAACAAATTAGACAATAAAATATGGATTTTCAATTTCTGGTTTTGATCTATCTTCATCTTCAACTATTTTCTCAAAATTTTAATTGGGATCAAATGGTTTTTCTTTGTATTGGTGAAGATAATTTGTACAAACAATCTATAAGAGATTTAAGTCTATAAAGATGGAGTTGGATAAGATTAAAAGTGAGTTTAAGAGCCAAATAATTTTTATTTTTATTTTCGTTTAATAAGAGGGGTAAACTTTTTTTATCCAGAGCTATGAAGTGAGGTCACAATCAACAATTGCATCCTAATGGGGTTTGAGCATTGATGCAAAAACATCGTCTAAACAACTTAATCATCACACCATGCCACTATTGACAATTGCCAAATAAATTAGATAGAAAAAGTATTTTTTTAATTTTTTTTCTTGTAAAATTATTTTTAATTGAAATTAGTTATCTTAATTGATGTATAAGGTTTATTTTCTTAAGAAACTTAAATAGTTATATTTTTTAAGAATATAAATATTATTATAATTTTTTAATTGATTATATGATGATATTAATTTGTGATGTTGGTGGATTTCTATTAAGAAATAGCTTTTCTTCTTTTATTAAAATTTTTATAGTGCAAATTCTGAACATTTAGTATTGGAGCTAGAAAATAGTAATTAATGGAATGTTTGTCTAATTGGACATATAATTAATCTAAATTTTTTAAAAAGAGATTAAATATCTTACATATTCTCTTGTTCAAGATGACATTTGCATTAAGAAATAAAAAATATAAATAATATATGTGAGAATTAGGTTCAAACAACTCCACTTAAATATCATTTAGTTCAATAATCAAACACTATGATGCAAAGGGTTCACCATCTCAAACAAAAACTATTGACAAGACTTCAACCTTAATTTAACAACACAATGAACAACAATTGCAGCAAACTATGATTTTATTGTTTCAATTCAATTTCAACTACAACTGAAACACATTTATTTAATGCCTTTTCCTTTTTATAAGATTTCAGCTTACAATTTTGTACATCAATGCTAATACCTCTGTTCACACTCCGTTTTATCCCACAGTTCCTTTTTCAGTATCCTTCCGCACATTCTCCACATAGCCTCTCACCATCGCTATACCATTCATCAACTGCCCCTTGATTAAATTTGCAGTCACCTCTCTTTACTCTGTGTTGCGCCATTTTGCCTTATCTCAAAATCTGTAATTTTATTTTCAATTTTCTGCCATCTTGAATGGCGTGACTTCTTTTATACACCTCAGCCAAGCTAGCCTGCCTCTTCTATCTCTGTTTTGCTGTTGTAAAGTGTCTTTGACATGGGCGCGATCTTTCAGGCATTTCAATCAATGAATCTAAAACCTTCTTCTATGCCGATTCTCCTCTTCTCTTCAGCATTTGCTATGCAGCCCCTCTTTCCATAGTCTGCGCAGCCTTCTGGAAATAATCTCCACCCACGCCCATCTGTCTCAAGCAAATACATGTTATGGTCTTCCCTTCATGGCGTGTGGTCTGCCCCTCCAACTTCCCATTCCTCTGGCAAATCTATCGGCCTCTCTTCAAGACCCGCGACCCCTAGTCTTTCTTTTCCATTTTCTCGTTCTCCCATTTCAAATTTATGGGATTCTCTCTTCCTCGTGCTTAATTATTAAATGGAAGCCGGGACATAAACATATTTAATAAAGATTTAACCACAATATTTTCCCTAAGCATCAATGTGAATCTAGGTGCAACCATAACCGGTCTTCATTTACAATGTAATGGCAATTCAAGTTCGGGCGTCTATACCGACCCATGGTATAAGTATCAATGGTACCGGCTTAAATGACTATGGCAAACATATAATAGAGTCGATATGCTTCAGCAATGGTTCAACATCAGCAAACCAAATCCACAGAGACCTTCCAACCATACTGACCAAAGATAACAAGAGTACCATGTAGGATTTTTTTGGATTTCTGAAACTCCATGAATCAGATGAGCATAGGATGTACCATAAAAGAGTCTCTTGGAAATTTACCAGCACCAACGTATTTCAATGTGACGATATTTTTTCATTGAATGTCTTTGTCAAAGTTGCATCTGTGTTTGTTGTCAAATGAGAATCAAACAAGTCAAAACTGAAAATTAAACACAAATCTTTTTGGTTGATGCAGGATTGTGCCTGTACCTGGATGCTCCTGCATCACACTCAATAATTAGTGTATATCTTATTCATATAAAAAAATGATAAATAGCTATCTTATTTTCATTGACAAAAATTAATTGTGATGTTAAGCACATGATGTTTAGAATAACTAATTTAAACTATTCATAAATAGAAAAATAAAATTAGATAAGACAAACCATAGATATTCACTTTTTTATGAAAATAAATAAATTAAACGAAAAAATATATACTTAAGAAAAAAAACCAATTCAAATTTAAAATCAATAAAAATTTATCAAAAAAATATTTTTGACTTTTTATAATAATTCTATTATATAAATACTAATAATAAAAAATATTCTTTAAAAAAATTAATAAATATATATTTTTAAGATTGTATCTTTAATAAATATTATTGTTAAGATTCGAAAGACAATTAAAAGATGATTAAACTTTTAAAACTAGCAATCACACCTTGGTGTGCAATGGGTACGCCGAAGAGTAACTTGGACACTCAATAAAGGAAAAAATGGTCTTTGTTTAATATATGTGTGCAATACATGAGGTCAATTGGTAGGTCATGTAGAAAATGATTTTGTTTGTGTCACAAAGGTCTTAATGGAGAAGTGATAGCCTTCAAATCAACTATACATCCACTTACTGGGATCCAAACATGATTGAAACAAGACCTTCGAAGGAAGAAGATAGTTAAGTTCCATTATGAGTAGGCTCATGATATGTTTGTAATAGGGAGAGAGGGAGAGAGAGGGATAGGTAGGGATAGAAAGAGGAAGAGATAGAGGGGGAAGAAAGAGAGAGAGGGGTTGTACATACTTCAATCACATGAGTAACCTTAATTACTTTACACTTATAATAGATCATTATGTGTACATGGTTGACCTTCTTGCCCATGCTTGTTATCTTGGGGACACCTAAAAATTTATCATGAAGATACCATTTAAACTTGTGACCTAGTTGTGTAGATGTGTTTTCTTGGTGCCTAGAAATCACATAAATATAGCCTTAGGAGTATTTACAACAAAAATGCATTTTGATTTGGATCCTACAATTGATGTTATTTTCTTAAATATCTTTGTAGAAGTGGGAAGGTGGTGTGAAGTTCAAATGGTAATGAGATTGATGGAAGAAAAAGGATGTAAAAATATCTAGGGGTGTAGTGGAATCAAAGGCCATAAAATGGTGGTGGAGATAAATTACATCCACAAACACATGAGATGTATGCAAAGTTACCATATTTTGGTGGAGGAATAGTGTTGGGTGAGGTTTAATTGGTGTATACCATGATGAGGAGTTGTGTGACATTGCACCAATGGATGTGTATGTAGGCGTTGTAGTACCTAGGATAGTTATGATTTGAAAATGAAACCTTGAATTTAAAAAATAAACAATAGAGAATTTTGGATTTAGAAATCAGAAACAACTAAATTATAATCGAGGCATTTTTTAGCCATGGGTATTCACTCTCATAGTAAGCATGTAGAAACAGGCTAGCAAAAGTCCCCAACCTCAAGCACAACGACTTCCAGGGCCCTTATCTTCATGGCATTGACCTCCTAGAATGTGGACTCTTATCCATAGACCATGTTGCTCCCACAACAGCTTCACATACTATCAACAATCTGAAGTTTCAATGTGGCGCCCATGATAAGCATTGGTGCTTAATATGTCATATTTTTAAGAAAAAATAGTGCATTTACTACAACATAAATATAATCTTATTATTAAAATATAGATTTAAAATTTAAAAAAAAAAAACATCAAATAGACTACAAAATTCATTTAAAAAAATAATAATAATAAACTTAAACTTTAAAAGATAAATTAAATATAAAATAATTAAATTTACTTATAAAATAATTAAATGTAATAATAAAATTAGAAGTAAAAATATAATGAACAGAGGCATTGGTACTTCTGGGATTCTCTAAACCTTGACAAATTCACTATATTGAAAAGATACAAAAGTGAGAGAGTCTAGACACCTGGATAAATAGGAGGAAGCAACGTTAATTAACACCAGCACAAGTATGGGATGGCAGAGAAGCATAGGGTATGTAAGAATATGTCTCCAATTCTATGGGAGGTTTAAGAGGTGGGAGCAAAGTGGCCTCTTGGATAGTCATCGACAAACTCTCTTACCTCCTTTGGATCAAGCCCGAGCAAGAGACTTGCAGAGACTAGGAGGTTTTCTCTTCGAATCCTTCCTCTTTCTTTTAGTTTTATTTTTATTTTTCTCACTATAGTTGATTTTAATTGGAGACCATATTGTTTTAGGCCAGGGCTGATTTGGCTACAAATTCATAACGTTATGTTGAGAAGCGACGACCCATTCCCGATCCTCAAGTAATAGAAAAAATTCTCAGAGAAAATAATATGAAAAAGTCAAGAATTTAATTTTTTTTGCAATTTACATGATACTAGACTAGTCTATGGTAAGGGAAAGCAATCTGATACATCTGAGGGCTAGTTTGGCATTAAATTCGAGAAAACATAGTGTAAATCTTTGATGCTGTATTACTTTATTTGAAGTCTAGATTTTTTTTATGTATGATTAAAATTGTAAAGGGACCAGGTTCAACTATTGTCGAAAATTCGAGGTATTTGCTGATGATTTTCCCATAGGAGGTTAAAGCTTGAGTTCTATTTTGCTTTAGGGTTTTGAGGTTAGGTGTTCAAAAAATAAATTCTATTCTTTCATACTCTGGTGTGTGTCATGGAGAACAAATTAATCACGTTGTTTCTAAAATTTGCATAAAATTTACTATTTTAGTTTTGATTTTATGCTTTACTTCTTCGTTGTTACCTTCATTTTTCTGATCAGCTTACCTTTTTTTTACTACCTTAAATCTATATTTGTTTGCATTTTTGGTTTCAGTTACTTCTATTATGACTACTTTGTTTTTCTTGATTTTAGTGAGAAAAATTGAAGGCTTCACTATAGATAATGACTTTAGAGAGGTTATGACTGATGAAAGCTCCCCAGTAATTCTTGAGGGTGAGCTAACTCTAGGACAACCTTCTTGGCTTGTACTTAAACATGTAACAACATGTTTTTGAAAAGATAAGCAACATTTACAAGGTGCTATACCCTTCACACTGAAAGCCCAAAGGGCCAAAGGAAAGCCTAGTTCAAACAAAACTTGAACTAGAAGAACAAAAGAGACAGGTAACCAACAGCTGTAGAACAACCAAAAATTTAGACAACCCCCAAACCAAAGGGGTCCAAACTAACTCCCCGAACTTGAGGTCGAAGAGAGGCAATAGATTTGGAGAGACCCTTCTTCTTCCGCAGCACAACCAACCAGGAAGGCTCAAAATCGATTACAAATGAGTGAGGTGAGGGGAGTGGAACCACAACAGCCACCTCAGGAGACAAGCCACCATGAAGCGAGGGAGCCAACAACGAAATAGTGAAGGTAGGAGCAAACAGAGGTTCAACATAGTCATTCAACGTAGGACGTGCAGGTTCTGATAGAACAATGTTAGCAAAAGGCTCAGACGACACAAAGACAACAGAAGGCTCCGTAGAAGGGATTATCGGAAGAGGGTCCTGGGAAGTCACGGGAAGATCAACCACCAAAGAGGAACTAACCGAAGGAACTCCCGAAGGAGGAGAAACCACAGTGAGATGGTTCAAGAGAGCATCCTTCCACCAAGTCGCAATTCCCTTACGATAGGAAAGAGGGCAAGCAGAGGCCAAGTGACCCACAAAACAACTCCTACATCGAAAGGGGAGACCCTCATAGTCCAAGAGATGCTTCCACGGTCTGTCCTCCACCAACAAGACCACATCACCATGGAGAATTTTGGAGATGTCCAAATCGACTAACAACCGAGCTACCATAGTATGCCCAAGCTCCCTAGTTATAGAGTCCACCATTAAGAAGGGTCCAATGGTGTTCCCAATAGCTTCATAACAAGATTCCTCCCAAAACTGGAGAAGGAGATTCGGCTAATGAACCCAAACAAGTCTTATGTTCAACGGCTTCATAAGGGGATTGAAAGAGTGTGACCAAGGCCTGATGGAGAGAGAATGAACACCCCACCTTCACCCCCTGTCCAACACACAATTTCTTTAGCAAAGGAAGAAAAGGTAGCAATAAAAAAACCCCTAGTGCTAGGGTAGAGTTCAATCTCCCCAGAGACCAAACACTTCCAAGAGTTAAGACACCCACGTATGGAGATCGGGGAGGGAAGGCCACAGGCCATTAAACCTATAGGCCACACCCTATGCCAAATAAAAAACATCGTTCTCAAGTACATCAGACCCACAGACCACCACTGGAGAATCTTGAGCCCAGGGCAAAGGCCGACGAGTAGATATTAGCTTTAGAAAGAAGTGAAACACTCTAGTCTACTATATAATTATTAAAAATAGAAAAATTTGTATTTTTCAAAATACTAAATAGAATCTACATGCTAAAAGAATGCCAAACCTAATTGAATTTATGGAGAATGAAAGTCCAATCTCCTAAAAGAAGAATATGCTAGGAAAAAAAAATTTGATTGAAAAGGTTGAAAGAAATCATGTATTCAATTCTAGAACTATTGAGCCCAAGGATAGAACTAGAAGAGTTGTTTGAAGAATTCCAACTATCCATAGAATGTGAAATGAGGGTCTCAAATTCCTATATGAATTAACTATGACCCAAATAATAAGCCTTGGAAAATAATGCATGAGGAAAAGTGGCTAAATTAGGCTCCACAATGGTAGACCATACATTGATAAATTTGTGATTCCAGACCGACCAAGACAATTGCAAATGCCTTCTCTAGTTTAAACTATGGATCATGGGTGAATATTGAAAAATCCAATGATAGCCAAGATTTTATTTGTAATTGTGAAAGGTGGTATTTGGATCCCACATCCAATCTATCCTCAATGATTTGGAAGAATTAATATCGGCTTTGTGATACGTATTAGTAGGAATAGTGATTATGGTGGCTGTAAAACTCTCACAATTCTAGTGAGGAAGGCGATACTTGGCCTTAAACTCATCCCAAGACATAAGACTCATAAAAGTTCTAGAGAATAAATCTTGCAAGCAATAGATAGCTTTTTTATGAAATCTCAGAGTCCTCACCCATGACAACCAAGCCAAAGGGTGAAGTTAATGTTGGAAAAGAGGAGCCATAAAAGATTGGTCTAATTGAAAGAAAAGCCCTCTCTAAAACTAAACCCATTATAGGTAAGCCAAGGACTAACAACCTCCCAAAAATGCAAAATTATTTTGATCAAAAATATGGCTTTGATGTGAACTATCACCATCATGGTGAGAGAGGTTTGGAAACCAATTACCTTCTAGGTAGGATGATGATTTGGATATCCGAAGAAAATGTAGTGCCATAACAAAATATTCAAAGCTTCATTACCAATGAGGAAATTGGAATAATCCATTCGATGCACAAAGCTAGACCTTATCGTTGATTAGATAATAGTCATAACCCTCTAGATTCATTGAGGAAATGAAATTCCTCAACAACTTGATGGAATTCCTTGTGATTATGAAAGGAAGCTAAGAGGAAATCTTGAAGAATATTTTCCACCTTTAGAGAAGAAGCCTTAAATCATGCCATAAGTGCACCAAAGAAGCTTGAAAATAAAAGGGGATGCCCAAAAATCTAAATCTTTCATCATGGCCAATCCACTTCCTACCAAAAGTTGGAAGCCAAGAAGGAATTGATATAATGGATTGTTGGTAACATTGAGTCTTATGCCACTAAATGGCTGAGTTTGATGCCTATTAGAAGGTGTCCAAAAATGTGAGATAAACCTTGATATTTTTCTCCTCTTTGATGAGAGTGAGGAAAGAATCTTCCACAAATTGGAAATTGTTAGAGTGAATGGTTTTTACCGTTCACAATCTCTTAAGCTAACTTAGGGGTGGTTTTGCATTTAATAATTTGTAATTGTATTTTAATTTGTTTTTGTATGTCAATTACTTTCTCATACCAACCTTATCGTACCTTTTTAAGGCATGTTGTGTACATTATTTTTCATATCTCAATTCATCCCTTTTCACCCTTGGTGAAATAACTTCTCCTATGTTTCTTCTCTCATTCGTGAAGGTTTCTCTTGGTTTGTAGATGTTCCTAGGTGCTTTGCTCTAACATGGTATCAAATCTTCTCTTCTGCAACCACCTTCCATGTTGAGAGTTTTCATTGGAGTGTTTGAGGCAACATTTTGGTGTAGATGTCGATCCAGTCATTTGGGTTGCACGAGAGGATGGTGAACTGCAAGCAAGAGTGAGCATGTCATTTATTGTGGCATTACTTTGGTAGATAATGGCATCCTACACATAGAACCATGGCTTTTGTAGATGGAAGGCTTACTTATATTTGGCTATCTATATACCCCTCTTATCCCCTCATCTACTATGAGCAAGAATCATGTGGTCTTCACCACTCACTCATGTGTGCAAACTTGGTGATTTTCCCCATTGGTGTTTGGTCACTTGTTCTCATGTGATGACTTGGTGGTGATTTGAAGTTTGGAGGCATTCTATTCTCTAAGGCCACTAATTTTTTTGATTGGAGAGTGTGATTTGGGTTGCTGGAGGCACTAGAACCTTCCCCAAATGGTGCATTTTTTTTGAAGCTCAGATTCTTTGCAGAGAGGATGATTTTGGATTTACATGTCTTTTGTTGAGACTTGTAATGTGTTTTCCTAGACCTGCATAGTGCAATTTTTTTTTGGGGATGTTGCACTTTGATCAATCATGATTTAATCTTTTTTGGGAGGCACATTTTTTTCTTATATTGGAGCCGAGTCATCTCAAGGGAATCTACAAACTTCTATTACAAACATTTTTATTCATGGTTGGTGTTTGAGTGGAAATGAAAATTGGTTGCCCGTGTAATTTCCTTGCTAGGTGAAGGGCATAGGGTTTCCTTCTTTCTTGATGTGAAAAAGTTCACTTTTTTTTTGGCTGCACAACATTATCCCACATTGGTCAGAAATTGGTGAAAATCAATCTTTTTATTGTCCCATGCCTTCATTGTTGTATGAGCTAAGGCTCACGTGGTGTCTTTGGCAATCTTTTATCAGCACAAAGGTGGATGTTGCTATGATGTGAAGAGTTTTATGAATAGTTTGTTGTATTTTGTGACCGGGAGCTTGGTCGAGGTACTTTTTTCCAATAAATTTGCCATCTATTGTTATAGCTTGAAATTGCAAGTTTTGTAGTTTGAATTTTTTCCATCTATTGCAATTTTTCGCTTCAATCTAGTGTATCTTTGGAAAAATTTGTTTTGGGGGATTGCACATTTTTGGTTTTATTCATTTTGGGGGGTATAAGTAGCATATTGGTCTCTTCGTGTTTATTTGCACATGATATCAAAACCAAAGATTGAACCACTTACTTTGCACAACTATCATACATGGAAGCTTAAGATGACACAATTGTTGTAATCTCAGGGTCTTTGGTAAATGTTGGATGTCGAACAACCTGAGTTCACTAAGGAATTAGAGAAGTTTGTTCATCACAAAAAAATGGATGAGTTAAAGGGACTCATAGGCCTCCATGTTTTTGATAATTTTTTATTTCATATTGCAGAGCACGTACAACAACCAGAGAGGTGAGGGATAAGCTTGTTGAGTTGTATGGAAAGTTCAATCAATTCAGGATCTTGTAGCTTGAATCTAATCTTACTTCTCTCTCTAGATTCCTTTCCCACTATTTAGGACTTCCTTGCATAATTCAAGCTAATTTTTTCGTAGTTGAAAGGATGTGTTCATGACAAAATAGATAAAGAGTGTATCCTTTTTATATTGTCTAAGTTGTGTGGTGCATTTCAAGTATTTTCTTCCACCTTCTATTCTACCATGGATGCTATGAGAAATGCTTATCAGATGCCTTCTTTTGACTTTGTGTGTTTTGATCAACTAGCTAGGGAGAAAGCCAAGCTGATCTAAATGGATGCTCTTCCTAAGAGTCATGCCTTGATGGTTCAATCTTCCAAGGACAAGGGTAAGAATAAGAAGGAGACTAAGAAAGATTCTCCTCTAGGTGGTGAACATCCCTCCAAGCTTAAGGAGAAGAATGATCTGAAGACTCCACCTAATCCTTCTTCTAACTCAAGAGAATCATCTTCCAAGTCTAAGAAGAAGAAGGATAATTTTTCCCTTTGTGAAAAGTCAGGGCATAATGATGCACATTGTTTTGTGAGGCTTGCAACATTGGAGGAAGTTATGAAGAAGCACAAAATTTCCATGTCGAAGTCTTCTTCCTTGGGGAATGGTTAAGCCGTTGTAGCAAGAGATTTTTCCTCTACCCATGATGGTTGGATTCTTGATTCTGGTGCTTCACATCACATGAATCATGATGTGGATCTTGATTCTCTCTCTAATAGTGATACTACTCACATTGCAATTGCAGACTCATATTAGATTCAAATCTTAGGGAGAGGCTCAATTCAGATGTAGGTTGGTTGCATTGATGATGTTTTTCATGTTCCTAATATTTCACAAAATTTTCTCTCCATTTATCAAAATTGTAAGCATGGTTCAATGGAATGCTTGTTGAGTTCTCTCCTAGTGATGTGACTATTCAAGAGTTAGAGAATCCTGAAAAGGTTGTTTCTACTAGTGAGTTGATCATAGAGCCCTCTTATATAAGTTTGATGGATTTGAGCCTTCATCAGGATCATCCTTTATTGCTCATGCAGATTCAGTGAGTAAGCTTTGGCATGAGCGGTTTGGGCACCTAAATTACAGATATCTCCAACAAATGAGCACACAGAACTTGGTGATTGGTCTACCTTAGATCTCTTGTTCTGATGGTATTTTCCTAGGTTGTGTACTTGGGAAACATCATCGAGATCCATTTCCTAAAGCTATGGCTACATGTTCTTTGACACCCCTTGAGTTGGTGCATAGTGATCTTATGTCATTTCTTACTCCTTCATTTTCAGGGGCCAAGTATGTGCTCACCTTCATTGATGACTTCTCATGTCACACTAGGGTGTAATTTTTGAAGTACAAGGATGAAGTCTTTCATTTCTTCATGATCTTCCTTGCATTTGTGGAGAAGAAGTCAAGAATTTCCCTTCAGAATATTCATAGAGATAATGGGGCGGAGTATGTCAATCAGACGTTTCAAGACTTCTATAGTGCTTGAGGTATTCTTCATCAGCATACAGTGCCATACACTCCTCATCAAAATGGTGTGGCCGAGTGGTAGAACAGAACCTTACGGGAGATGGAAATTCCATGATCCAGTCTAGGTCCATGGCTCCATCTTTTTTGGGAAATTCCATGCTCCACCTCAACCACTTCCAAAGAAAAGACAACATACACAATAAACTTTGATGAAACTGACTATCAACAACCACTGAATCCTAAAGAAATGAAAATGCTTTATGGAAAAGGTTATGAACTCATGAAACAACTTGGATATAGTGGAAAATTGTGTGGTGCTAGAGAACAAGGTATTTTTGTTCCTATAGAGCCTCACATAGAAGAAAAGACTAGTGGTCTTGGTTATTGCCCCTCGAAAGAAACAAACAAGCCTTCACTTAATATCAACACTATAACAAAAGACTCCTTTAAGGCTACTTTAACATTAGTGCATCTTGAACTAATAAACAATAGTGGTCTTGATTATTATCCTTTGAAAGAAATGAAAGAAATAAAGAAATCTTTGCTTAATATCAATGTCATCACGCGAAACACCAATGATTCGAGTTCGTTCGATTTTACACTTTCCTTTAAAGAATACAAAAATCTCACAATCTAAAGAGTCTTGTGTAGGTATGACATCATGTACTAAGCAAGAGATATCTTTGTCACAAAATAAAGGAACATTTTCTACTTTTGATCAAGAGAATACCTTGTCGGCACTCCTCCAAGATCATTTGATATCTCTCCCTCCACAAACATGAAAGAAATTTTACTACAAAAATTCATTTTGTGCATATCATAGAGTTCATGGTCATTCTACTATCGAATGTGAGGCTTTAAGTGAAAATTCAACATATTAAGGAGTGTGGTGCTCTTCCTTATGAGGGATCACCTAATTCGTCTCATTGATACTAATTCTCACTCTAGCATGTTTTTCTCTCTTGTCCTACACTAAGTGGGGGAAGGGGGTTAGGTAGCCTTGTCCTCATATGTCACTTGTTGTTGTCTCTTTTGGCTAGTTGACCACCTTTCATGAACATATAAGAGAAAGCTTGGGATGTGGATGATATGGCTTAGGTTGGTTTGCATGTGATGTACTAAGTTATACATTTTGGGGGCAACCCATTCCCTTTTCATGACGTAGCTTATTGGAAACATATGAATTGGCATAGGGATTTCCAAGTAAGCTCTCATGTCTTCTTCTACTTTACAATAATTTCTCACATTAATGGTGTTAACAACCACTTTAAAGTGGGGGCATACATCGACACTCATGTTTCACTATGTGATTCTCTTTCTTCTTGTGATGTGTCCTTTTCTTGGTAGTGTCATTGGGTTTGATTTCCTCCAAGAGCATGGTATTTATTTGACTTTTCCTCTCTTGGAGACATTAGACACAATGTTCCCTAAGAAGAGACCTTGCATGAATTAAGCAAAATCCCTTTGAATGTACCTTATAGTATTTGTTCTATGGCCACCTTGCATGACTATGGAGCCATCTTGTTTTTTCATGAGTTGCAAGCATATGAAGATTTTCTTTCCTCATGAAGCTCAAAGTTTATTATTGCTTGGCACCTTATCAAAGTTATCAAGAGGTATGACTTTGGTATGGTTGGAAGGGAAGTTGAACTGAGGCTTGACTTCCCCCTAGCCACTCATGTGTGTGTGTGTGTGTGAGTTCATATTGACCGTGTGTGTACATTTCACCCTCCTGTATTACTCACCCAATAGACGACTTGAAGTTCTATTACCTCAGAGTGAGCATGCAAATTAGATTTGATCCACATGGTGTTGGACAAACAGTTGAAGCTTGATCCACCTTTTTTTTTCTTTTTTTTCTTTTTTTCTTTCTTTTAGTCATTGACGTTGCATGTTTGTGTATCTTGATGCTGCATATCATACACCTTGTGTGTGTCCTTGTGTGCTTATGTTAGTTTGACATAGTATCTCAGATCTTGGGGGCTTGACTACTCCCTTGATATTTTTCATCCTAGACCATCTAGATTGGTACACTCAGAACCCTCTTGAATGTCTACTTTAGTGTGATTTTGAAGCATGTTCATCCTCTCACTAAACTGGGGGCTAGATGTAATTATAGAAATTGTACGCTCTTGGAAATGGTACAATTCCTCGACTAATTTGAGAATAATTAATGTTAAAATGAACCTAATATTGCCTTGATATAGTGTTGTAATATGTTTTCCACATTCACATTAGATTTAGGGCTTGTTTAAGTTAAATAAACCTAACTTTTCCTTGATTTAATGTTGTCGAGTGTATTCATTTACACCTTCATATTAAATTTAGGGCCCTTGGACCTAGTGTTGCCTTAATCTAGTGTTGTAATGTGTTGTATACATTCACATTGGATTTAGGGCCCTTTTGAAATAAATAACCTATTTTTTCCTTAATTTGATGTTGTAAAGTATATTTATTTAGACTTTCACATTGATTTTTGGGCCCTCTTACATTTATAACCTTTATATAATCAATAATAGGCCCCTAAAACCCTATATTATGCATCCTGAGGCTTATTTCAATTGAAATCCCAACAAGATCAACAAATAGACTTAATTTCTTAACTCCCTGACACTTTCTCTCTCTAAAAAGGTCTTGTCAGATCCATACACCACCTTAGGTGTTTGAGTCCCACCTAGGTGGGACTCATATGCCAGGGGTGGCGTATGAGTCTCATTTGGCCCCTTTTTAGAGTTTTGAGTGAGAAATCAAGGTTTTAAATTCAAATTTTATGAATGTCGACCTCTAGGATCTAATAAATGGTAACTTGGATGGATGGCCTATATAAAAAAGGTCTCAAGTCATTATTTGATTAGTCCTTCATGATATCAACATAAACTATCAAGAGTTAAGCATTCCACAATTTTACAAAAGCATTAAGAGAGCATTCAAGAGCATTTCTAAAGCATTCAAGGGTAAAATTATTCATCAATTGTTATAGTAATTCAAGATCCATCATCATTTGAAGGTTATCAAGCATCAATCATGTTCTTGCACTAGTGTTGTGATGTTGCATTCAAGATCTAAGGTTAAGCATTGTTCTACACTTATTTCAAATTCTAGATCTACATCCTTCATGGCCATTTCATGTTAGATTTTTTATTTACAAGACATCATTATTCATGTTTTATGCTCCATATTTCATCTTTCGTGTCCTTCATTATCTTGTCATCTGGTTTAATTACCTAAAAGGGGTTTGACCAAGATAAACCCCCATTTACTAACAAATCAACAAGTTTCTCTCTCTCTACATGTGTAATTATAGATCTAGGTGTGTTGAAGCTTGAAGATCCTTTGAATATTAAGTTGCAAGGTGGAGGAAAGTCATCAAGTCATCACAAGGTTGTCATCTTCACTAAAAATTCTTCTATAGGTCTAAAATTAGGGTTTCAGATTTGAAAACAAAGTGTGGCAGAAAAAGAAGAGATTGGGGAGCAGAATCATATCTTAATCTTTCAAAAAATCATACTGGGACCAATACACCACCTTGCGTGTATGAGTCCCAGTACTGCCATTTTATGGGTTTTAGGAGATTTAGATTAAGCATTGTCAGATTCTAGTTTTGGCACAAAAAACCCAGTGTAGGACTAAATCATTCAGACTGGTGTATGAGTCCCATCCAACATTAAAATCAACATTTCCAATCATCGTTGAAATCTCTATAGGTTTCCAGGTGCACACCTTTCATCTCTCAACTTTCTATTCTTTTTTACATGCATTTTTAGGTCATTTAGTGAAGTATTGCATTGCATTAGGTTTAAATATTAGGTCTTGCATTTCATTAGTCTTTTCAAGCCCTAGCTTGGTGGTGAACCCCTCTTTAGTTTACAATCAAACCCTAGGACTACTCTATTGAAAAATCTCTTTCTCCTTTGCATACCTAAGATTGTAATCTCTAGGGTTTTGCTTGAATGATTCTTGGAGAAAATTGTTATCCAATACTCTAAACATAGAGGTGACATTTAAAAAAAAATCAATTTATATTCGACATCAACTTTCATATCAACTATTTATCTAAAATAGAAAACAAATTATACCATCTTGATATAGATTATTTTATTTAGTGCATCATATTTTTTCAATTTTTTTAATAAGTTTTAGTATTTTTTTGACATGATAATCAACTTAATATTTTTGTGTTGATAACTTAGTTTTGATAAAATATAAAATATAAATAATAGTTAAACTATTAAATATTTAGATTTGTATAAACTACACTTATAGATCTACGAAAGGGCAATTTTATATTAGGAGTTGTTGAAAGATCAAGTTTTTTAAATAATTTAATTTTTTTTTATAAATTGGCTTCAAAGTGGTCCTACATATGTATTTATATAACAATTCTAGTTGGAAAAGTTGTGGACATATATAACTTAGCTATAATGAATCTTACTAGATCATATCTTTGACCAAAATTAATTTCTAATTAGAAATACTTAAGTTTAGTTGTGCTGATAAGTTGGCCAAAAATGTGACACAACTTTGTGCTTTTACCCTTGAACTTTATTTTGATTTCTCGAGGAAATTAACACATTTGAAGACCTTGGACTTAAGATCAACAAGAATTTATAGATTTTTCCATTACCACCAAAGTGAAAGTAAAAGGAAAACAAGGGGGGTCCCCATTTTGGCAGAATGGGGCGTGTTGTGAAAACTACACAACAAAACAAAGAAAAAAAAACAACAATTCTTGAAAATAAAAGAAAATTTACACAAAATTTGCAATCTTCATGCCTACGACTTATTAATTTTTCAAATCACAAAACAATACATCTAAGGCGAGTAACAAGACCAATCCAACGAAATTAAATGTGTGCAAAGATCAATTCCAAATATTTGACAAATTCCTAGCTATGATGTCCAACAATTCAAAGAAATTAAATATGTGCAAAGATCAATTCCAAATATTTGACAAACTTCCACCTATAACGTCTTACAATTCAAAAAAATTAAATGTATACAAAAATCAATTCCAAATATTTAACTACAGCTAGTGCAAAGGTCGATAGGGATTTGGTGAAATAGACAAATTCTTATTTATCATATTCAACGAGTGCTCACCTTCTCCAATGACCTTTGATTCATTGAATAATACAATATCAGATTCCATACAAGTAGTTGTTAGAAAAGGCCAGCTATTTCCTTGTGTTCGACAATTTTCACAAGTATGTAAAGTGAGTATTTGTAAAATACCTTTTAAAAGGACCCTTTTGTTGTTGAAATCGATATCTTGGCTATAAATTGTAATATGTGGTTTTAAAGTTTCGTCTGCTCTGTAATAACAAAACCATGGTTCTCAAAATGAATTTCCTTATGTTTTTTGCTTTTATACTGCCGCTCTTCTTCTTCTGTGATGGTAGCGAAGGCCGATATCTCTCACAAGACCAGGATGTCCCTACTTTTCCCCATGCCTATCAAATTTCAGGTACGCTTAACTATTTTCATCATCATATTTATATGTCCAGTAGACGTTACAGAAAATAAATAAATGTTAGAAGTAATTTATATTGGAGAATTTTAAATAATCTAGTTGAAATAATTCTATTTAAATATCATTCAATTTAATAAATAAAATGTTTTATATGAGTTGTTTGGGGTGAATAAATTCTTCTCTTTCAAACAGTCAGTCTGTTGATCATAAGATACAATAGCCAAAAATTAAACTGCTCTCAATGATTATGATTTAATATGAAATAGTTGTTTTAAATGCAGTTTTAAAACACTATGGACCTGTAAAAGGAACTTTGCTATGGACTCTTCCCATATGTAAATGGTTCTAAACAAAATCCATGTCACAAATTTACTGAAAGAAAATTCACCATCAGCAATTTATCGTCATGGAAAATTCATCAATTGAAAATTCACCACCAAGTAAAATTCACTGCAGAAATTCACCGCAGTCAACCACATTAATATTTTTTAATATATATTTCAAAAACTTTGATTTTATTAAAAATATTAATATGATTAATTTTCTACTATCGTGAATTTTACTTAACAGTGAATTTTTCGTCAATAAATTTTTTATCACAGATCATGGTGAATTTTCCTTTGATGATGAATTTATCCAATATAATGTAAATTTTATAGCTTTTGTAGACTTGATGTTTGGCTATCTTTTTTTAATCTAATTCTGAATTTGATGAAATGGGCAGCGAAACGCCCTGGCTGCCACTCTACACGGCTGGCACCTCTTCGATCATAATCGCCACCGCCGCCATCTGACCGATGATAATATTAAGGGATGCTGTCAAAATCTATGCTGTGCAGAAAAGGGCACTTCGGCTTGCTGTGGTGGATAGGCTGTCCAACAATGCTATCCACATATCTCTCAAAACGAAAAATAAAATAAAAAATAAATTATTATATTAAATAAATTATATAATAAATCAATAGTTATATAATGTGATGGTCAAGTTGTGTTGTTTTTGTCGTCAAGATTTAAGGTCCACTAAGATATTATTATTGAGTTGTGGTATTGTTCTTGCCATCAAGATTCAAACTCTACTAAGATGTGCTAAGATGTTATTGTTGAGTGTTGATATTGAAGACGAGGTCTATTGTTTGTGATTACAAGAATTCGCGTATTTTGTTCTTCATCCTCAATTATTTTATCTAAAAATTTATGACTATCAAATACATTTTTTTTGTATTGGTGAACATAATTTGTAATGTACAAACAATCTATGAGAGATTTAGTCTATTAAAATGGAGTTACATAAAATTAAAATAGAAACTATATATGAAATAAATTGGATAGAATAAATATTTTTTATGTTTTGGTATTGAATTAAATAATAAAATTTACGAAACTTATAATTTTTTTATAAAATCATCTTTTAGTTGTAATTGTGAATATAAATAGCTATATCTTTATGAGTATAGATGTTTCTATACTTAATTTTCTTGTACATTAAATAATTATATTAATATATGATAATGATGGATTTCTATAATGAATTAGGAATTTTGTTCTTTTGTTAAAAATCTTATAGTGAAAATTTCGAATATTTAACATTTGAGTTAACAATTATTAATTAATTGAATGTCTTTATTTAAGAACTCATAATTAATTTAAAAGCTGGAAAAAGATATTGAAGGTCAAATGCATTGTCTTGTTGACGAAACACAATAATAAATTTATATTGTATCCATATCAAAATTTGATAAATATTTATCTAATTTTTATGGACAAAAATTAATTATCAATTTTGAACAAATAACAATTAAAACAATTGTTCAGAACTATGAATAATTAAAAATATTAGAATTGGATAAAATAAATAATGGATATTATTTTTTTTTAAATAAATGAATTAAACATAAAACTATTATATTTATGCCGAAGGCCTGTCCTATTTGAGAATTGGGGGCTAAGTTTGTCAATTGATGATGTGCGCTGCTCGAGAGGGGAGGGAATATGGTTGAACCGTGCATAGCCATCCATGATGATTAACTGTGAAAAACATAAAAATTTGGTTATAACGGAATGAATATTAAAACAATTAACAAAATTAAAATATTATAATTAACAAAATTGTAGGATCTTGTGACATGAAAATAGGAATGCATTTAGTTTAACTTTCAAAATGTACCTATAATATAGTATAATATAATAATAATATAATATAATATAATAATAATATAATATAATATAATATAGTATAATATAATAAAAATATAATATAATATAATATAATATCCATAATATAATAATAAATATATAATAAAATTAATATAATATAACATAATAACATTAGTATAATAATAAAACAATAATTTAATAATTTAATACTACAATTAATCATATTTTATTAATAATATAATATTAAGGATAAATATAATTTACTAAGTATAATATTTCAAAAATCATATAATAAGAATAATAATATTATAATAATAAGAATAATATAATATTATAATAGTAGAATAATATAATAGTAATATCAAAGTAATAATACGATATTATGAATAATATAATAATTTAAATATTAATAATATATTATTAATATTAATAGTAATGTATTAATACAAATATAGCACTATAATAGTAAATATATAACAAAAAAATCATAATATAATAATATTATCATATTATAAAAATATATAACAATAATAATATAATACTAATAATATATAATACTTAATCCAGTCATTTATTAATATAATAATAATGTAACATAATGCAAACTTGATATATTAATAAAATAATAATAATATGATAGTAAATGTATAAAAATAATAAAAATATATAATAAAAACTACATTAATGGTAATAATATAATATTATAAAAATAGTAATAAAAATATTAATAATAATATATCAACAAAATCATTTTTTAAATGACCAACCAATTTGATCTTATGTATTGCACAAATGTATGCAAAAAAAAAATTAAAACATTTTCTCCCTAATTAACTTTCCATACCTCTTCAGCGTACCCATTACACACCAAGATGCGATTGCTAGTTTTTAAAAAATATCAATTTAATTTTAAAATCCATTAAAAATATTAAAATAATACTTTTCAATAATGATAATTTTATCATTCAATATTGAATATTAAAAACATTCTTGAAAAAAAAATAAAAGACTAATATATATATATATATATATATTTAATATAATATAAATATATATATTTAATATATATTATAATTAAAATGTGAAAAACAATTTAAAAAATCACTGAAGTTTTACAAAAGATTTAAATGCCATTAAAAATTACATCATTAAAATAAAACCATCATGTTTCAATTTTTTTTTATAATTTCTTTATGAATTTTTTCAATATATAATCATTTATTTATAAGAATTTTTTATTAAATAGTATTTTAGAGAATTTTAATTTTTGAAACGTGACTATATTCCTTTGGGTAGTTTTGAATGTCATGGCACATACTGTCTCTCGTAATATTTAACAATGGATGAAAATAATTGCCATTGATTTAGATAGTTGAAATTAAGTTGCCAAGAAAAGTCTTAATGTTGTACACGTCAAGCAATGGAACATCAATATACAACAAAATGAAAGGATGCTAATTACACAGAATGCTATTTAAAATAAATTAAAGTATTCCCTTCCTTAAAATTCAATACGAGAGTTGATTTTCTTCCTTCAAAGAAAACGTATACAATTTGTTATTTTCTAAAATGACTTATGTTTATTTTTAGTTGTTTTATATTTATTTACTTTTTTTTCTTACCTTTTACTTTATATTTATTTGTATATGACATACTAGTTATTTGGATATTAGATTAATATATTTTTATATATTTAATATATGAAAATTATTAGTTTTGGTAATTAGTTAAGTTTGAGTATTTTGATAGTGAAATTTATGTATTTTTTTTTTAGGTTTTTTTTTGTAATTGTTTGTATGTTTTTATATTTAAAGATATTTAATGGACATTTATTATTATATTAGTTTATATATATTATTATATAATTTATATAGGAAACATTGAGATATATGGACTTTTTCTAATCTATTTTAAAAATTTGATTGTTGTGTGTTTGTGGTAATGGATTCTTTAGTTGCATAATAATATAATATCATTGGCTTATTCTCTAGGAATGTATAACAATGTGGCATGTGTATGATATTGAATATAACTGAGGAGAATGAACATTATATTGAATGGATAAGTATATAATTTACATTAGTTGTATTATAAGGCTTGTAGCCTATGATTTATCTTAGAACCCTAACCCTAACCCTAACCCTACCCCTATTGAAATTCAATCCTAATTGAACCATATCCCTAATGGTAACTCTAACTTGTTGAAGTTCAACCATATTGAACCTAAACACTAACCCTAACATTAATTCTAACTATACCTCTAATTGAACCCTAACCTTAACCCTAAACTAACTTTAACCCTAACTATAATTGAATCTTAATCCTAACCTTAGTTGACCCCTAACCATAACCATAATTAAATTCTAATTGAATGTTAACTCTTATAGCAATCATAAGCCTAACCCTAATCATAGTTCAATTCTAAGCCCAAACTTTATCTTAGAACTCTTACCCTAATTTAACATCAATTGAACCCTAACCCTAACTCTAATTGAATCATAACCCAAATTAGACCCTAGCCCTAACACTAATTAATTCCCAACCCTAGCCCTAACCCTTACTCTATCCCTAACCCTAATCTTATCTTGGAAATCCTAACCCTAACCCTAATAGATATGTAACCCTAATTGAACACAAACTAGGTAATCCTAGGATTTATTTTAAAATCCTAACCCTAACCATAACCTTAATCTTGTTGAAATTAAACCTTAATTGAACCATATCCCTAATCCTAACCCATTTAAGTTCAACCCTAATTGAACCTAAAGACTAACCCTAACCTTAATTCTAACTGCAATCCTAATTAAACCATAAACCTAAATAAAACCTAAACATAATATTACTTTAACCCTAACTATAATTTAATATAATCCTAACCTTAGTTGAACCCTAACCCTAATTGAATATAAAGCCTAACCATAACCCTAATTAATTCCTAATTGAATCTTGACCCTTACCATAATTGTAACCCTAACCCTAATCCTAATTGAATTGTAACCCCAACCCTAAGCCTAACCCCAAACTTTATCTTAGAGCCCTTACCCTAATTGAACATCAATTGAACCCTAAGCCACCCTAATTAAATTTGAGCCCTAATTAAATCCTAACCCTAACACTAATTAATCACCTTAATTATTATTGAATCATAATACTAAACCTAGTTGAACCCTAATCCCAATTGAATCCTAGCACCAATTGAATTCTAATCCTAACTTAAACCTAACTTGCAACTATAATTGAATTCTAACTTGAACTCTTATTCTAACTCTAATTATAATTTTAACTCTAACACTAACCCTGATTCTAATATCAAGATTAATTATGACTATATTACTAATTGAAATCTAACCCTCACCATAATTAAAACCTAACTCTAGATGAACCCTTACCCTAACCTAACATTAACCCTAATCAAAACCCTAGTTGTGCCTAACTTTAACACTAGTTAGGTCATAACCCTAATTCCAATCCTAATCCTATCATAATTGAACCCTATCATAACCCTAACCTTAATTAAACAATAACCTAATGCTAACCCTAATTAAACCCAAACTCTAGTATAACTTCAACCTTAATTGAACTCTAATTGAATAATAATTGAAGCTTAATCCTAATTGATCCCTAACCCTAACTCTATCCCTAATTCAACCCTGATCTTAATTAAGGATTAACCTTAATTGTCAGCCTAATCTAACCTCAATCACCCAAATCCTAACTTCAAGGTTTATCTTAGAATTCTTATTGAACCCTGACCCTAATTTTATCATAATCATAAGCATAACCAAATTCTAAATAATAAAAAATAAATAATAATCTTATATGAATTAGTTTTAAACTATATGATAAAGGTAAGTAAAAATGTAATTCTTAATTACATTAATTTTTTATTTTTTAAAGATAGATAAGACATTTTCAATATTTTTTTTAAATATTTCTTTTGCAATGTTTAAAATTTATTTATTTAGAAACATATTTATGTGTAATAATAAATTTTGAATATTTATTTTTTATTTATTTTTAAATTTTTAAATTTTTAATACATTAATTTATTTAGAATCTTTAAAAAGAACAATTATTTTTCTTCTTTATAATTTTATTTCTATTCTAATATTTTTTTAATTTTAAGTATATTAATATAGAAACTTAGTTATATATGCAATAATGAATTTAAGAAAGTTCTTTCATAGTTTATCATATAAATTTTTACATGTAGTTCTTTATAAATAATACTTATTTTTATTAGAATTAAAGATTGCTTCAATAAATAAATGTTAAGAGATATGTCGTTTTAAAAAGATCTTGAATATTTTTTAATTTAAAGTATATTAATTGAGAAACTTATTTAAATGAAATAATAAATTTAGAATATTTGTTTTATACTTAAGTTTTTAAATTTTAGAAACTTCTTTTTATGTCTAATAATTTAACATATATTTTTTATACTTTATCTCTTTGAACATATTTGTTTTATGCTTTAAATAATTATAAATAATAATTATTTTTTTCCATATCTTCTAGTGGTATCTATTATAATTTTATGTAGAAGATTTGCTTATAAATTTTATTTTACTTTAATTTTATAGAGTAAACTTATTTGAAAGAAAAATTCATAAGAACATTGAAAAATCTTCAATGATGATGAAAAAAACACTTACAGAGTGGATAAATTGAAAATGGTTTGATATGAAGTATATTAATTTAGAAACTTACTTATATGAAATAGTAAATTTAGAATATTTATTTTATACATTATCTTTTTGAACATATTTGTTTTATACTTTATATTTATAAATAATTATTATTATGTTTTGGAATAGATTACATAAATCAATATACTTAAGAAAAAATCAATTCATATCTTTTGGTGGTGTCTATTATAATTTTATGTAGCAATTTTTCTTATAAATTTTATTTTACTTTAATTTTGTAGTGTAAAATTATTTGGAAGAAAAGTTCATAAGAACATTGAAAAATATTCAATGATAAAAAAATACTTACACATTTTTAACCAAAAGTGGTGCATACATTTGAAATAGTTTGAAAAAAAATTCGATGCAATCAAAATGCTCTATAAAAAAATAGATAAGAAAATTACTATAAGTTAATCATCCAATTATATAAATTTATAAGCTTATAAGCAAGAGACCTTAATGGATCAAATTTATAAATTTATAAGATGAGTTTAGAAATGCTTGATGTTGCTTACATCAAGTATAGATACATAAACTTGATGATAATAGAATTTAAAGTTGGAACCTTGCTCTTTCTTAAGAAGGACAAGGCTATAGACCCAATGTATTACAATAAGTGTTTTCAAATATTTGTAAATACAACAAAAGAGATTGAATGAAGATGCTAAAGTAATAAAGAAGTCCCAAGGAATTTATAAAGACAAACTTTGTAACGCCTTGCCACGCAACCCTAGAGGAAGTTGCAAACAACTACTTAAACAGGATAATTTTTTTTTTTGTTTAAGTACAATTAATAAGAAAGTTCTCTAACTAATGCCAAAAACCTCTAAGGTTACGAGACAGAGGTTAAATAGAACCTCAACAAAAAACATGAATATAAACCATGCCAATTATTTACTTAATAAAATAACACATACATTCCAAATAAGATAATTTACAATTGCATTAATCCAATTTAACAATAAGATTACAACTCTCATTCCTCAAATGAGGTAAGTTTAATAAACATAATTAAAATTACAACTTCCACCTCGATAACAATAGAGGGGTAATAAATTACAAGAACAACTAAAAAGAATAAAGCAAGAACTGAAACCGAAACCAACGAGCTCTCCAACTGGAAGTATCGTCCACACGAACATGAAGAAAGCCCAACAGATTTAGGTGCATGCCACCCAACCAAGTGGAACCCAAAGGCTCACTCCCCGTGCTAGGAGATAGTAACAAGGAATCCTAGCCAAGACATCTACCTCCAAACATAGACTAACACATAACTGAACCAAACTGACATATCCAATCACATGTACCACACAAGTACAACACTAGTACCTCACAAGTACAACATAAGTACAACACAAGTACCACTCAAGTGCAACTCTAACATGGTCACATTGCTTCCATATATAAAGTAGATCAAGTATGTTAAGAGAACCATACACATAATAATTGAATACCAAACTATGGTCACACAAGGTATGTTAAGGAAACCATACCCATAAAATCAAATACCGACTATGGTCACATCAGGTATATTAAGGAAACCATACCCACAATAAACAAGTACCAACTATTGTCCTAGACAGAGTGTCATCACACAGCTCATCATGAGTTACCCACTGCGGATCGTCAAAATGGTGGCCTCAAACCAATCCTTGGTCCTCATACTTACTAATGCGGGATCAAATACCTTACGTATAGACATGATAGATGACCTTGCCATTCCAGGCCTTCTCACTCATCCCAAGTCTAAACGAGCCCTTGTGTCTATGAGTGAGGCCAACTTATCTTGATTAGTGAGAGGTTAGTCCTAATCTTCTAAGTATTGATTTAGTTTCACTTGATTAAACCACTTCCGAAGGTTACCCAATCTTACCTCTTCTGGGCTCTGACCCCTACGGAAGTCACTCTTCTAGTTGACAATGCACATACCATCCAATCACCAAGGGTACAAAGTGCAACAAACAAGATATCACGACCACTCCTTTCTCAAGAGGCAATATAAAAATAACTCACTCCAAACACTGGAGGCAACAAACCACATAACAAGGTTACTCCTTACAAGGAGACGCGGATCCCATAATCCACTCCTAAACCAAGGAGGTACAAAACATCCCTGTTCGTGGAAACCGGGTAAATACTGACTAGACACCATGCACTACCCAAGGAACTCACAATAGGTTGACAAACATGACATGACAACCCACATAAATAAAACCCCATTTGGAAGAGTTGTCAAATTCTATGACTCAAATTGCCCAACAATGACAGGTACATTTCAAAATTAAGTCGAGAATTAAACCTACTTTAGATTCACTAAATCCATTTTCGACATTATCATTCAACAATTTATTGCATTAAATAAATTGAATTAAATTCGTCCTTTCAAATAAGAGAGAAATTAATACTAAATAACTTAATTTCCCTATTGGCATTTAATTAATGATAAATTAACCCGATAATCATATAAGACAAAATTCAATGAAGTAAAATAATTATTGCCTCCTCATTTCAATATAACCATTTAAAAATAATTAACTTGTCAAAAAAAACATTTCATTTAAAATCAAAACTACTTCCCCACCAAATATAATATTTTAAAATCAAACAATAATTTAACCAATATTTCCCTATCTCATTTTCTCAATTAAACTTAATTCATTCCCTTGAACAAATCATTATTTTAATATATATATATTTAAAAACAATAAATATATACATACATTAAAATAATATTATAACCATCAATATATATATATATATAAATATATTTTAATATTTTAATATTATAAAATATAATATTAAATATCAATATACATTAATATTTTAATATTATAATAATATAATAATAAAATATTAAAATATATTATAACAGAATCTATTTTTTAATTTTTTTTATTGTTTTTCTTCCTTGAAAAGAACAAACTTGGCCTCGGGCTACGCACCAACCCTAAAGGTTGGGCCGCGGTTTCCTGAGGTCACATGCCTCACCGATTGTGTGCTTGTTGGGGTTGGGGCGGTGGTTTGGAGTGGGCCGACCGGCTGGTTTATACATAGCCAAGCCCCATTGTTGGGGGCGACTATGTATAAACACAGTCGGCTTCTCCAATGGGGCAACGACTGTGTCTATACACAGTCATCCCCAGTGGCGGCGGCGACTATGAGCGGGGAGTGGGGAGTGTGCTAGGCGCGACTCCCTCCACTCGCCTCCCATGAGGGGCGCGGTGGGGGTGAGCCCCCAATGCCTCCCTCTTTTTTTCTCTTTTTTTAATTTATTTATTTTTAATAAAGCCTTGCGGATTTTTGGAAATCCACGCTTCAATAGGGTACTTAATTTATTTTATTTTACAAGGAGAATTTTAATAGCATAAACCCCCAGCCAAATTAATTTAAATATATATATATACATGTATGCATATATATGTATAGCATACATATGTATATATATATATATATATATATATATATTTATATATTCTCAAAATGAATTTACAAAATTAATTGAGGAAATGAAATTGAAATAACAATTTCCAGCCAAGAACACCATTTTTTATTTTTTGAGAAAACCCAAATAAAGACAAAACAAGATTTGTGATTTGTCAACAAAATCAACATGAAATTTTCAACATAGATCAGGCTTTTTAAATTTTCCAACATGTCTTCCAATAACAAAATATTTATAAATATATTTTCATCACAAATAAAATTGAAAAAAACATGAACTTGGAATCAAGAGTTTGAGAAGGTCTAGATGATGCACAGGTTCATCCTTTGACTCCCTCTTCAGATCAGCAATTTTCACAGCTTCAATCTAAAGCCCACAAAATGCAAAACTACTTTCCTCTCCTCTATTTTCCAATTTTCAAAACTTTCTGATCCAACATTGTGAAGAAAATTTCAATAATAAGGAAATTCCAAAAATATCTCCAAAATATCAATGCAACCACCCTCATCAATTTCAGAAAACAGAAATAGAAAATATCTTCCTCTTTCAATTTTGAATTCAAATTTTCTAATTTGACTTTTAAATCATTTTTCTTATTTTTCAATTTAAAAAAAAATCCAATAATTTCCAAAATGAATTGCTTAATTCAAATTAATTAATTAAATTAATTCAATAAAAATAAATCTAATCCAAGATTAAATTATTTTATTAATTATATTAAATTAATTAATAACTTTAAATAACATTTTCCACATTATAACCAGATTGATTTAATCAACAACTTAAATATATATAAAGCCATTTAATTGCCTTTTTTTAACTTGCAATTAAATAAATGAAGAGAGGGAACAATATTCAAAGCAACACAACTTGACAATGCCTGACGACACACTAGGACTAGGGTGACGACTTGGCATGGAAAACCTAGCTACTATCTCCCAATCGAATACTATTGGGCATTGGACACGCTCAAACCTGTGAAACCAGGTGGAGTCGATGGCATGTACCTATCAACCTGTGAACAAAGAGTACATCCACATGCATATATATGTCATAATTAAGACACACCGTGAAGAGGAAATCTCGGAATCGTAGGGCGCTCACAAGCGAGTGATGCGATACTGTCCCCTTCACCAATACAATGTAGCTAACTGACAAATCTAACGTGCTAATATCATTCAAAGCATAAAACATCTTTAATTCAACACCCATAGTGCTAATCCCAAAACATGCCAAATGATAACATCATAATTAAATACCATTAAATCAAAAGATAACATTAACGTCGCTTTATAGATAGCAAACAAATAACAATCGGGTACCATAGACAAGGTACTAATAGAAAGAAAACATAACAAGGCATCTGAATATCCTGAAACACATCAAAGTAACAACACAACACAAGGACACACTGTCCCACTAGAAGGAAAAATGGAGGGGCATTACAAACTTTAATTCCTACATATCACTTTGACTGTACATTACTTGCTTACTTTACAATAGTAGCTAAAATTAATGGTTCGAAAGAAAATAAAGTACGAAAAAATATCTCAAAGTAGCAAGAAATTTTTTTATTGGTAAGTGCTATCGAAGGGGATAGTACCTATTTACATTGATTTTAGGTGGAAAAACAAGCTAGAGTACAATGAACAACACAAACAGACACACAACCCTTCCCATTTTATATTATCAGATAATGGTAAATCACTGCTAGACTTCTTCCCATATCCATCGCCTGAGCTAGGCTGCTCTCACTGGGCCATGGTAATCCCAATTACACATACCTAGCAAATGCATGCATGTTGGAGTTAATGACTCTTGCTTTGTAAACATCCCATGCATTCGCCAAAAAATTCTCCCTTGCTTCTGAATGCTAGCTTACAGTCTCTACTTCATATACCTCTCCCTCATCCTCCTCAGTCCCTATGCCAGCAACATCAAAGAAGAGCCTAAGGTGACTCACCAAACCATCCATCATCAACTCCAAGGTTGCATTCTTCATAGGTTGGGCATTAGCCTCCACCACAAAACCCATAGAGAGCTCCTCCATCCTCTCCCTAGAGATGAGAATGTTGACCAATGAGCTCGATAACTCCTTCATATATCTTTCCATTGCACCAGTGCCTTTCCTCTTGGAGCACCCCCTTTTCCATATTCGCTATCTCTTTCAACACTGTTGTGTGATGAATTGGGAAGAGACATCGACACTGCTCCATTAGAGTCTCATCTATGCAACTGCAACTTAGCCCAAAAAAGTGCACCATCCTTGCTTTTTGTATGGCTCTCTGAATCTGCTTAAGGAAAGATGTGCATATCTCCCCACCAGGCATGGGAAAATATAACTCATGAATAGAAAATTTCACAGCGTCTTGCCACTTTTGAGACACCGAATCCACACCAAATCGCTTAGCAAATCTATCTCATATATCTAGCAACCACCACCATGCAAGGCGTGTATCTCAATGCCCAATCACGGGCCTGAAGGTGTGCTAGGGGAGTCACATCAACTTCCCAAAATTTCCTGGTCTAAGATGGCCTGTAGTCCCAGCCATTGATCTATGAAGGAATCCATGTCCACTGAATTAACTTGAGATAATCTGTAATTAGCTAGAAATTTGTTGCTTTATTCGCTTCCCTATATACATGTGTGGGGGAGAATTCATTCAGCTTACCAAGAATCATTTTAATTGTCCCAATCCAATTATCAATTTTCTAGTTAGGCGATTTTCTTGTGGAGATTGCTTGGATGCAAATATGTGAATCACCTTCTAGTTCCACACAATCTATACCTTTTTGAATGCATAACTCCAAAACTAGCGCCAAGGCCTCCATCTCAGTAATGTTCTTTGAACAAATACCCAAACACTTCGATGCTACCCACATGCACTAGCCACCACTGTCTTTGATTATGCACCCAACACCCACTCGCTCGGGGTTGCCTTTGGCAGCCCCATAGAAGTTTAGTTTCCATTTTAATCTCATCGGTTACAACCAATGAATTTCCTTCCATTCGACCTTACCTATCCCAGGTGTCAAGGGCTTGGGAGTTTTGAGGTCAGACCAAACCTTTTTAATCTCTTCATCCCACCCTGTAAACCTTGCCTTAGAGCCTATTCTATTTCTATTGTTCGTTGTCTCAATGATGGCTCCCTAAATTTTTTCAATAAGAAGATCACTGCCAAGAGATTCCTCATTGAAGATGTTTTTTTTCTTCTCCTTCCATAGATGCCACACTACCAAGGATGGTGCCAATATCCAAATTCCATGCCAATATCCATTCTTATTTGCAATCGGCCAGTTATTCAAAAAGTCCTGAAGCTTAACCTTCCTAGGTCCCTAAAGACCAAAGGTCCCTTGCAACCAATCCCAATAGGAGGTAGCCATAGGGCATGTGAGAAATAGGTGATCCACGGCTTCCTCCTCTTTTTCACACAATACACATCTAGACAAGCCAATAATCCCAATTCTTTTTAATCTTTCACCTATAAGACAACATTGATGAAGGGCCACCCATAGGAATGCACTAGCTTTGGGAAGCACTTCATGCTTCTAACAAAGAGTATCCATCCAGATCTTATCCTCGCTATGAGGTAATTGGATACAATACCCCAGTTTGGCTGAGTATTCCCAAGATGAGGCTCTAGACCATATTATTGTATCCTCTCTATTACTTAGATAAGTCATCCTATTGGTTAGCTCTCGAGCCACATAGAATCAACATCTTTCCATTTGTAATGACTGCCTATCAAATCATCATCACAACACACATAGTCTGCCACCTTAGTGTCATATTTCTCCTGAAGCCTATCCACATATTGCCCCAAGTCGAACAGCTCTCACAATTTTTTATGGTCATCCCAAGATTCTGTCCAGAACAATGTTTGGTTACGATCCCCAATTCTCCATGAGAGGTGGCAAGTAATTAAGGGCCTACAATTTGTAATGTAATTCCACATCACTGAACCACCTTTAAAATTAGCAATTGTTAAAATTCTAGAGGGCTCCTCGTTATCCAAATATTTGTTCTATAGGATACAACACCACAAATTTTCAAGGTACTTGTACATCTTCCAGACCAATTTAGCACCCAAGGTAGTATTTTGTAGTCTAATCATGCATAGCCTAGCCCCACCATCATCTTTCGCTTTACATGTTGTATCCCAACATATGAGCGGTATTCTCTTTTCATTCTTGGAGCCTTCGCATAGGAACTTCTTCCAAACGCTTTATATGTCATCTTCTACCTTCATATATTCTTCATAACATGACATAGTATATATCGGGATGGCAGACAAAACCGCCTTAGCCATTGTTATTCTCCCATCCAATGTGAGCTAGTTATTCTTCCATGCCATTTTCTTATTTCTACACTTGTGAACCACTTCATCCCAGTGCTTTCCTCTGCACAAGCCATCAAAAAAATTTACCCCTAGGAATTTTGCTGGCAATTTCCCCGGTTGAAATCCCAATATTACAGTGATGGCCTGTTGCAGCGGTAGCCTTGTATTGAAGAAATATATACATGGTTTCTCCTTATTCATTTTTTGACCTGATTGTTCTCCATAATCATCAAGCACCCATTTGATACATTTGGCTTCCCTTATGGTTGCCTCTCCAAGAAAAGTGGTGTCATCAGCAAATTCTTAATGAGTAATTGGTTCCACTTTTGGTGCCACCTACACACCCTCTCATTCCAACCATTGGCATCATTTTTGATGGTTTAACTTAATGATTCAACCATGATCACAAATAAGAATGGAAATATGGGGTCAACCTGTCTGAGTCTGTTAGTGGCTTGAAAGAAACTGTGCAAAGTCCCATTTACAAAAACCGAGAAACGAACAAAGGAGATGCAAAAGGATATAAGTTCACGTAAAAGTAGCAAGAATGATGTTTAAAAGGTAGAAGAATTCTAACAAGCATTTCTTACACATGTAAGATACAACAATCAACAAATGAGAGAAAGAATGATTATCAAGATAATCTTTTACATAAGCATTCTCTAAACTATGAGGTTGAGATATTTACATGTCGTGCTATATAAGGGTGTCTATGAAAGTAGCAAAATTGTTGAGTGTATGTATCTTCATAGTCTTCTTGATGATTGTTAACACTATCACATGATTAGTAAATTTTATTAATTTAAGTCTTTGTCTCTATACCTCAAAAATCTCTAAAATTAATAATTAAAATAAATATATAATATTCGTTCATAAATAGAATTTTCTAAAATAATAAGAACATTAATTATCATCTTATAAAAAAGAGTTAAATGAAAATTGTAAATTTTGGTTAAATCAACTTAAAACATCTTTCAAAATATTTAACTAATAAAAAATCATTTTTTTAAACCAAATCAATTTTGTTTGACATAATAAATTAAAAAATATAATGAAAAAGAATAATATCTTTACTAAAAATAAAAAAGATTGTATATTTAAAAATAAATTACAAACCATGTTAATATTATAATATTTAAACTTAAAGCCTCTTAAACATGATAACTTAAATGCATTAAAGTAGGAATTATTCATTCTATATAATTTGTTTTAATAACTTAAAAAAATTAAAAATAAAATAATTAAACCTAGATTACTCATAAACCAAATAAATAATTTGAAAAAATAAAGGAGACAATAAGAAAGAGATATTATATTTCCATAGTCTATATTAATAAGAGCTATTTTTTTGGATTTACCTATGTGAATTTATGAAAAGAGTTGAGTGAGAGAAATGAGAGGTTGTAGACCCTGTGCAACCCAACCACCTTTCTTTCTCCTATTTCTCTCACTCACCTCTTTTCTTCATCCTGGTTGATGTAAATTAATTCACACAAGTGAATCCAAAAAAAAAAACTCTTAGAATAAAGAAGGTTAGAAAAAAATTAATAGAGACAAATTATTCATCTTACTAGTTTATCTTGTAATGTTTATCACAAACTTAAGTCTTGCCTCAATCTTCTATGATAACAACGTAATCTATTTCTCAAGCATTTAGTAGATCATGAGTGTGCATAAAAATTAGATTGGAAGAGTATGAATGGTGTTACATATAGAAGCACATATTGATCAAACACTACAAAATTTCCTGTAGCATCTGAATACAAAGAAAACCCAATAGTTTTAGATTTTCCCCTTTCTCTCCTCTTATTTATGTTTATGGTACAATCCAACAATTACAAACAACCCTTATTTTGTTTTGAACATTTGTTTCCATAAAATATTTGCAATTGAACGAGAATTGAATTTAAAATGCAACCAAATTTAAGAAAAAACAATTTGGTTTTGTCATTGATTATTCCCAAACAAATGAACATGTTGAGATGCAGCCATATTTTTATTCATGACAATCTCTCACATGTGTAAGCCATGAATAGATTATATTTATTTAAATGAAAACTTGAATATATAAGAGTTACGAATATAATCAGATTCTAGAAAATATTTGCAATTGGTGAACTTAAAATATAACCAGATTCAAGAAAAAATAATTTGATTTTGCTATTGATTATTCCCCAACAACTGAAAATGTTGAAATGTGACCATATTTTTATTCATAAAAATCTCTCATGTTTGTAAGCTGTGAATAGATAAAACTAAAAATTAAGATGTTTCATTTCAAAATAAAATAAAATTAAACAACAATAAATTGCATATTACCTTTTCTCTTCAAAAACCAATGTTCTCACAAAAGGAAATTACTAAAAAAAGACTAACTAAAATAGAGATTATGCATTTGTTGCATTTAATTATGGTGAACATCATTAAAGAAATTTCTAAAAACAAAAAATAGCAACTTTTTTTAATGCACATGAATTCTCAAAGAAACGACTTTCATTGTAAACACCTACCAGTGTAAATATTTAATAATGAGCATTCACTCTAAGAACATTTGGATTTGAAGTCTAAAAAGAAAAAACCATGCATTAAAATTGTATAGGTCATATATATGATTGGAAATTTTTATCTTTTCAATTATTTTCTTTGAATTATAATTCTTGTCATATTTAAGGATTTAACTTGGAAGAATTTGATCATTTTCTTAGAATCATAATTCTTGCCTTATTTAAGGAGTTAACTTAGGAGAATTTGATCCTATCAATTTGGAAATCTCTCTTATGGTGTTGTCAGCACAACCTTCACAAATTCAAACACAAGGAAGGAAAAGTAGAAGGGATCTCTACTATAACATTGCATGAGATATGGGTTAAATTGTTTCTTCCCACATAAAATTACTACCTCAATGATCAAGTTCAATCCTGTGGAGTTGATATTTTACACATAATTATTGTTGTTTGCATGAAACTTGATATATTCATCCAACTATGATCATTAATTTTCTTACATTCATGAATCAAATATATGCAACATCAACATTAATTATAAATGATTGTTTTTTACCTAAATTCCCTTTTTCTATTCATTTTTTAAAGCACTGATTGTATCTTTATCAGCTTAACAATTAATTTTAAATGTTACATTGTTTGTTTTTATTTAATTAGCTTAAATTTGTGTAAAAGTGATTGTATTCCCCTATATTTTTTGTGAGCTTGTCCACTCTCACACCACCCTATAGCTTGCCCTGCAGTTTGATCTTAATTTTAGTGCATGTTATATTTGTCCAATATTGTTATTTTATATTTTTGTTTTAGATTTTCCCAAGATTTGGACATTCCTTATTTTACAGACACTTACCATACTTTTCATAGATTTTTTTATATACACTTACCATACTTTAAATAGTCTTTTCTCTTACATAGATATATATTTGTATCTATATCCTAATTAAATTTATAAAAATATGGAAATGGTCCTAGGTTATAAACACTAATATTAGTCAACACATTTTTATGTCTCATCCCTGATCACTCTATCCAACCTCTCCTTTTCATTGATTATTTCATTAATAATAACCTCTTTTACTTTTGTGTCACCAAAAAGTGTAGCCTTTGACACTTTTCACTCATTTGGACCCTTGCCTATGGATTTTGGACCTTTTTTAGCCTCTTTTTACCTCTTTCTAAGACTTGTGCCAAATTTTTGTAAGGTGCTATAAAAAAATTTCACACTTTCCTCGACTTTTCATCACCAAATTAACCATTTCTTATACTATACTGGCCCCTTAATGCACATGCACACCTTACTTTAGTGTTTTTTGTGAGACAATCCCAACAAACATCATTAACCACATGTTAATCCCTAAAACCCAATCAAAAATTCCCACGTGGACTAGGTCACCACCTTGGGCGACCTAGTCCCATGTGGCATAAAATTCAAATTTAACTTAAAATTCTTTCAGGATTTTATCTCCTAAAACCTAAGGTCAGCTTGTATAGTGTTATTTTAGGAAAATTAGGGCACAACTTCTATAAATAAGGGTTTTTCCCCTCATTTTGCATCTTCTAAGTCTCATTTTTCTACTCACACAATCTTCTCAAGCAAGCCAGGGTTTCTACATTCTAAATCATCAAGAAATCTTGATGAAGCACTCAAAGGGCTAAATCCTCCATTGTTGCAACACAAGATCAAACATCATGGAAAGGGAAACTCCATTGTTACATGTTTCATTACATTATTTCATCATTTTATTTGATTAACTAAAAGGGTTTTGACCAAGGCAAACCCGTAATCCCTAACAATCAACATGTCTTCTTCCTTCTTTGTGTGTGTTTGCAAATTTAGGTATCTTGGAAGCTTGGAAATCATTGAAGAGTAGATTTAAAGCTTGTTGAAGATACCTCTATGTTGACTAGGGAAAAACATCCATTAAAAATTACCTATAGATTGAAAATCAAGGTTTCAGATCCGGGCACTTGGAGAAGTAGAAAGTGCAGACTAGGACCTCTAGATTCCACTTTTAGACTTACCAAAAGGCTAAAAGGGACTAGGTTACCATTAGTGGTGACCTAGCCCCACCATACATGCATTTTAGGGTTTTATGTAAATATGAGTACCCTTTTAGCAAAAATGAGTAGTTCGCCCAGAATGGCATAAGTGTCCCACTAGATTTAAATTTCAACATCAACAACATTTACAGCCTCTGGAAGTTTCCAGGTGCACACTCTTTTCATTCCCCATCTTTCTATCTTATTTTCTAAGCTTTCTTAGGTCATTTAGTTTAATATCTACATATCATTATGTGTTTTCCAGCATAGTTGTATTCTTAGGTTCTACATTATTAGTTAGTTCCTATTTTCCATTCTCAGCATTTAGGGAGTTCCACACACACACCTTAAGCCCCTAATTTCTTTGAATGAACTCACCTAGAATATCATTAGTGCAAAAGAGACAGCCATTTCTCAACCTAGCTCCTAGGCGAAAAACCCTAAGAGCCCATTGGGAATCCTCTTTCCCTAAATGCATGTTTTTAGTGGTTCATTTTGGTGAACCCGATGTGCTTACACCCTTAATTTTTGGTTTAGAGTCCTTCATTTTCCTAGAATTATCTTACATTGCATTTTGCATTAGTGAAAGTGCATATGGTTGCATTTTTGCATTTAAAATAATTGCATCTCTCTAAAATTTTGCATTTTCATCTTAGGTCTACCCCATATAATACATAAACTACTTGATTCAATCCAAAACATCTGAAAAAATCTCAAAAAAATCACCAAGAGGACTAAGTTGCACCCCTAAGCGACCTAGTCCCTTTAGGCCTCTGAAACTACCCTTTATAGAGCTGAAAACCCTATTTTTATGCTTTTTTTTGTGTCATTACTTATCTGTATCATTGGATTGTGTTTTTGTAGCATTCATTTCCCTAAATTTAACATAAATTAGCTCATTTCATGCATTGCACATTTTCACTTTTGCATTTGCAACATGCTATTTTCATATCATTGCATAGTGTAATCAATCATCTACCTTCTTTGAAATCTGAAACTTGCATTTCATTTTATGTCTTTACATTACATGCATAGATTCTATTACATTTAATTTATTAGTAATATAATTCATGGTACTTGTGGGTAGCATTCGACTCTTGCAATCTTCATTTTCTGCATTAGTTCCTAGATCATTTAAATCAAAAAATGAAAAACACAACATTAACAACATTAAATCCACCCACTCACAAACTTAGTTATAGAAAGCCCTTTAGTAGTGATGGTCTAGACATGTTAGATAAAAACTTGATGACTTCATCTCTTCTAGCTCATCCACTAAAGCTTTGACCCAAGAGGATACAAACATTGATACTCATGATAATCATAATTGTTCTTCTCCTAATATCTCTCCCATTGGTGACAAAGGTGTCTTATGGAAAGAAGACACAACCATTGAAGATCATTATGGTCTTTCTTGTCTTCCTCCTCCCCTTTTCCCTTGGCAAAACATTAAGCAACAACAAAATGAAAACATAATCCCCTTACCTAGTCTCTATAACCATGACCCTCAAACTTTTCCTTCTCCTAATACCCCTCCTCAATGCCAAGAGGATAAGTTGGTGTTAGAGGATAACTCTTCTAATATTTATGAGACTCTTGACCCTCCCTTCCCTCATGCTCCCACCCTTTGAGACAATCTATTTGAAAACCATAGTGGTCCTTCTCTTGATGCCTCCCCCTTTTGTGATGAAGCATGTGATGAACCTCTTCCAAGCTCTCCTACTAGGGTAGATAGTATGGAACAAGTGAAGGAGACCTTAGATAATCAAATAGAGCCCTCTCCTAATCATCCCATCATTGATCATTCCCCTACCTATGATGAATTTGTTTAGAAGAACCAATCCTTACATGTCAAGAACATGTGGTTTGTAGTTCTCCTAAAATATCTCCTCCTAGGGAGGGTATCATGATGCAAGAAAAGGATAAAATTGACTCTCCTTCCCAATGGGATGTTAATATTATTCAACCTCAACTCATCCTCTATCGCTCTTCAAGAAAACCTACACCTGACTTCACCCTGTACCCGTGCCTAAGCATAATGTGTTGCAGAAGTTGATTCATAATACCATTTCTCACACACATTATACTCAAAACCACGTACGTTCACAACAACCAACCTCCACTTCCTTACCTTCATCAACTCCCATATTACCTATTTCCCCTCGCTTGAATTCACTCATTAGGGAGTATGACCTTGTTGATAAACTAAGGAATACTCCTACCAAGATATCATTATGGGACCTTATTCAAGCCTCCCCTCACTATCACAACATGATGCATAATTCCTTATGAAAAATTATTATCCCTTTAAATGCACAATCAAATGACATAGAATCTTCGATTCAAGGCTTGAATGATGACATTATTTTCCACCAAAGTGAGCTCCCTCCTTTGGATATGCAAAAAAAAATTGAAGCCTTCATGATCATATCTCAATACAAACATATTGGGATCAAACGAACCCTTGTTGACAATAGCTTTGTTGTCAATGTGTGTAGTGTAAATCTCTTGGATAGGCTCCATATCTATAAATCAATCATTCAACCTACCTACTTATCTCTCAGTGGATTTGATAGTAAAGGAAAAAAGCCGCTTGGTTTGATAAATTTACCTCTCACTATTGGAATGGCTCCATTAGACATGTTGATACATATTATGCCACATGATGTTTCATATAATCTCATTTTGGGAAGGCCATGGATTCATGTAATAAATGGGGTGCCCTCCACTCTTCATCATAAGATGAAGTACATCCACAACAAATAAGTGTACACACTTGATGTTGACCCTGAGCCATACAATGTCTTACAACTTAAGTAATCTAAATCCAAACTCTTCACCACTTCAACACTCACCAAACAAATGGAACCCATACAACCAAATTCCTTAGATGATGATTGGGGGTCCTTAGACTTCACACCTACTTACTAGGAGAATCCAAGATCATACACAAAAACTCTAAAAGGGGAAATGCAGTCTTGTCAACACAAGACTCAGCTGATCCTTCAAAAGCATCCACCTCAATGAATTCAGCCACTAATGCCAACAATGAATCCTCACATGATCTGAAAAACCTAAAAAAGATCTATGGAAAAGGTTATGAGCTTATGAAACAACTTGGCTACAACATAAAAGGATGTGGTGATAACGAACAAGGTATCTGCACCCCTATCAAGCCTAACACACAAACAACTAATCATGGTCTTGGTTATTGTCCTTGGGTATGTGCAGGATCATCATGGGAAAAATAGGCCCTTACCTGGCAATGAAAATTCAGAAAATTAGAGTTAGGCAACTTGACGTAAAAATTTGAATAAGTTATTTGTATTATTTCAAAAATATGTAACAATAGAATCTATAGAAAATTGAATGTAATTTCTA
The DNA here is from genome assembly GCA_007115665.2 of Sequoiadendron giganteum. Classification (NCBI taxonomy): domain Eukaryota; kingdom Viridiplantae; phylum Streptophyta; class Pinopsida; order Cupressales; family Cupressaceae; genus Sequoiadendron; species Sequoiadendron giganteum. The sequence goes on along the minus strand of CM021107.1, from coordinate 559,120,845 downwards.
AACTACTAGGCTTATTTTTTTTTTTAAATCTATTTGGTGAAAATTTGAAATTTCAATGCAGTAGTACTTAAAATTCAAGGAAAAAATAAGAAGTAGATGTCTATCTGACCACCACCCTAAGCACAATAAAATGATAATATTTTTTTATAATATTTTAGATATAAGTAGAAGACTCATGTTCAAACGTGATGCATATTTTTTTGTATTTTTTTTCCAAGTAAATAATTAATTATGAATTTTTTATTACGAATTTTAACAAATATAAAAACTTGTATGTCTAATGACCTTAACTTGGTCAAAACTTCATGAAATTCATTTATTTTTTAATCCTATAGTATGTGAAGCATAGAATGTGATGCATGTTTCGGATTCAAAAAATGTGATAGCATTTGAAAGCTATAGATGTTTTTCAATCAGCCTATCAATCAGGAATTTAGTCATAATTTAAATATAAAATGAATAATAATAATTTATTAAATTCAAAGTAAAGAATAATTTATATTGGTGGAAAGCTGGAAATCTCCTTTTAAAACCCTTTTTTTTCATCAATTTTGGGTAGAAAAATGTCATCAACAACATGGGCCATCATATCACTTACATATCGCCACTTTTTGGCCCATCATGATCCTACACATACCCCCTTTCATCAGAATAATAAAACCTTCACCTCCCCTCTACACCCCTATCCCTCATCACCCTTCTAACCCACCCTTAGAAAGCGGTCCTTTGAAACTAACAAAGGACTCTTTGCTTAATTCCAATGTCATCTTGCAACCCACTACTAATTCGGATTTTACACACTCTTTTAAAAGAGTGTAAAAAATCTCACAATCTAAACCACCTTATGTAGGTATGACATCCTATACTAAGGAAGACCCTTCTTTGTTACAAACCAAAAGATCACCTTCTACCCTTGATCAAGAGGGTATCTTTTTGAGACTCCTCCAAGATCACTTGATCTCCCTTCTGCCCAGAACTCGAAAAAAATGTCCTAACAAACATTCCTTTTGTTCCTACCACTAAGTTCATGGTCATCACACTAATGAGTGTAAGGACTTGAGTTGTAAAATCCAACAACTTAAGGAGGCTGGTGTTCTCCAGTATATGGGGACACCTAATTCCTCTAATTGATACCAATTTTCACTCAACCTTGCATTTCTTCCAATCCTTTAAGCTCCCTCTTGTCCTACACTAAGTGGGGGCAAGGGGTTAGTTAGCCTCTTCCCTCGTATGTCACTTGTCGTTGTCTCTTTCAACTTTTCATTAACCTTTCATGAACATATAAGAGAAAGCTTGGGATGTGGATGACATGTCTTAAGTTGACTTACATGTGACATACTATCCTTTTCATGATGTAGCTTATCAGAAACATATGAATCGACATAGGGCTTTTCGAACAAGCTCTTGTGTCTTCCTCTTCTTCTACTTTAAATAAATTGCTCACAGTACAGTGTTTCACAATTCCTTTAAAGTGGGGGAAAAAATCACCACTCACATTTCATTGTGCGATTTTATTTTTCTTGTGATTCCCTCTCTTCGAAACATTAGGTACAATGTTTCTCAGGATGAGACATTGCACTTGTCATCTCTTACAAACAAGATGAGACCATTTGAAATTTTCGTCTCTTGGAGACATTATCCATAATGTTCCTTAAGATGAGACATTGCACAAACAAAGAAAAATCCCTTTGAACATTCCTTACACCATCATTTCAAAAATTATTTTCTTTTGTGGCACCTTATCAAAGTTATCAGGAGGTATAACTTCGGTATGGTTTGAGTAGGAAGCCCAACAAGCAGCATGACTTTCCCCATAGCCACCTTTAGGTGTGTGTGAGTACATACCAACCATGTGTATTTTTCTCACCATTTTAGGCCTTCTCACCCAATGGACAACCAAATGTCTTGTCGCCCCAGAGTAAGTATGCATCTTCTCTTTGGAAAAAAAACCTAGATCCGATCCACAACTATCTAGACAAACGGTTGAAGCTTGATCCTAAATTTTACTTTTCCTTCTCCTCTCCCTTCTAGTTCTTGTCATTGCATGATCATGTATCTCATTTTGTTACATATCGTTCACCCTTGAATGTATTTTTGTATTGATGTTGAGTTGACTTAGAATCTTGAACCTTGGGGTCTTGACCACCTCCTTCTTCTTTGTCATTCTTCACCATCTCCATTGGGCTACTTTAGTGTGAGTTTTAAGAAAGTTCATCCTCTCACTAGAGTGGGGCCTAAATGTGTTGCCAAAAAGTGTAGCCTTTGACACTTTTCACTCATTTGGACCCTTCCCTATGGATTTTGGACCCTTTTTAGCCTCTTTTTATCTCTTTCTAATCCTTGTGCCAAAGTGTTGTAAGGTGTTGTAAGATATTTTCACACTTTCCTAGGCTTTTCATCACAAAATTAACCCTTTCTTATGCTATAAAGACCCCTTAATTCACATACATACCTTTAGTGTGTTTTGTGAGACAATCTCGACAAACATCATTAACCACATTTTAATCCCTGAAAACCAATAAAAAATGCCCAGGTGGACTAGGTTTCCACCTTGGGCGACCTAGTCCTATGTGGCATAGAATTCAATTTTAACTTAAAATTATTTTGGGATTTCGTCTCCTAAAATCTAAGGTTGGCCTATATGGTGTTATTTCAAGAAAATTAGGGCACAAATTCTATAATTAAGGGTTTTTCCTCTCATTTTGCATCTTCTTAGTCTCATCTTTCTACTCACTCAATCTTCTCAAGCAAGCTAGGGTCTCTACATTGTAATTCATCAAGACATCTTGTTGAAGCACTCAAAGGGTTGAATCATGCATTGTTGCAATAGAAGATCAAACATCATGGAAAGGTAAAATCCATTACTACATGTTTCATTACATTATTTCATCATTTGATTTGATTATCTAAAAGAGGTTTGACAAAGACAAACTCCCAATCCCTAACAATCAACATTTCTTCTTCCTTATTTGTGTGTGTTTGTAGATTTAGGTATCTTGGAAGCTTGGAAATCATTAAAGAGTATATTGAAAGATTTTTGTAGATACCTCCTTGTTTGCTAGGTGAAAAACATCCATTAAATGTCAGCTACAAATCGAAAATCAAGGTTTGAGATCTGGATACTTAGAGAAGTAGAAAGTGTAGACCAAGACCTCCAGATTCCACTTTCAAACTTCTCAAAAGGATGAAAGGTTCTAGGTCACCATTAGTGGTGACCTAGTCCAACCATACATGCATTTTAGGGTTTTTTGTATATCTGAGTACCCTTTTAGTAGAATCGGGTTCCATTAGATTTTCACAAAAAAAAGGACTAGGTTGCCTAGAATGGTGTAAGTTTGCTAGCAGGTTTAAATATTTCTATCTTGTTTTATAAGAATTCTTAGGTCATTTAGTTTAATATTTGCATATCATTATGTGTTTTCCAACATAGTTGTATTCTTAGGTTCTACATAATTAGTTAGTTCCTATTTTCCATTCTCAGCATTTAGGGAATTCCACACACACACCTTAATCCACTAACCCTGAATGAACTCATGAAGAACATCATTAGTATGAAAAAGAGTCATTTCTCAACCTAGATCCTAGGTGAAAAACCATAGGATCCCATTAGGGAATCCTCTTTCCATAAATGCATGTTTTTGGTGGTTCAGCTTAAGTCATGGGTAGTTGACATATTTTCCCTATAGTGCCAATCATAATTGATGTGTTGACTAAGGATGCGGAGGGGAAAACATTGCTATTGCTAGTTGTGACATGGATCCTTTAAAGGATTTACCTCTAGAATAAACTCATTGCATGATGAATGGATCTAATTATGAAAGAGTCTCTACTTTAAGTAGATTCAGTGAAGATGATTCCCTCGCATATATATTTTTTGTTTCTCAATTATGTTGATTTTGATTTTCCTCACTTTTCAATTGGTATCTTGAAGTTGTGTTTCCATAGAAACTCCATAGATATATTCTTCAACACTTTATCTATCTCAACTTCTTTCACTTCTCCTATCTTTCTATTATTCCTCATGAAATCATCATAATTAACTTCATCCATGGTCTTCTTTTTCTCTTTTTTCCCTCCTTATGCTAGGTGATAATTGAAACACAAATTTTTATCACCTTCGTTATACCTCTAGGGTTTTGCAACTAAAGGGGAAGGGAAAAAGATTTACAATTTATTCAAGAACAAAGCCTTGATACTTTAATGCGAAGGAGATTAAAATATGTCAAAGGGATATTTCTTGGGGATGGAAATGGATAAAAAAAGGGCATTCACCACCAAGTGTAAACAAGGAAAATATAGAATGCTTGAAGATGCAATGTGATATGTAGAAGGGTTGATTAAATATAAAATAGAACACAATAAAAGGGGTAAATAGAAAGAGTGGACCTAGAAACTGGAAAAGGCTGAAGTGAAGATTGTAAATGTCTCTAAAATTCTACAAAATCTAATTTTTAAGCTTGGTGGGACACTTGTGCCAAACTGGGCGACTTAGTCCTATTTCGGGAAATTTTTGGAAAATTACATCGGGGCCTATTTTAGCCAAATGGGTATCCTGATCTGTAGAAATATTCAAAAAACTTGCACAATGGGACTAATTCAACACAACTAGGGGAAGTATCCACTTTGTCCTTCTTGAAGATTCGAAAGGGGAATCTGTAGCTCTCAATCTGCACTTCTGATCTTGGTATTTTTCCAAATCCGAAGCTGTAGAATTCTACCTGTAGGTGTTCTCCAAGCTTCTCTTGGGTTTTTGTCAACCTTGAAGGGATTTGATAAGTTTTTGACAAAATTCCACACCTTTCTCTTTGATAAATCTTCAAACAAGACCTGTAAATCACACAAAGAGAGAAAGAAATGTTGGATGTTAGGGAATGGGGGTTTTCCTTGGTCAAAACCCTTTTAGGTAATTAAACCAAAATGAAGAGATAATGAAATAAAGCATAAAATCATGCAATCAAAACATTGCCTTGATGATACTTCTTGAGTTGTTATAATAATGGTTAAAGAATCAGCCCTTGAATGCTCCTTGGTGACTTAGAATGTTGAAACCCTAACTTGCTTGAGAAGAATGATGAATGAAGAAAAGAGAATGAATGAATAGAATAGGAGAGTGTTAGGAGGAGTGAAAATGAGGGAAAAAACCCTTTATTTATTACATGATTTTCCCTAATTTCCCAAAAATACCTCATCATAGGTTGACTTTAGGGTTTAGAGAATAAAGAACTACCAAAACTTTGAATTAATTTAGATTTTTGAGCCAAAAGGGACTAAGTCACCCAAGGTGGCGACTTGGTCCACTGAGGGAAATTTTGCTAATTGTCGAGAATTGAAGTGTATTTAATGATTCTTAACATGATTTTTCTCTGAAACACACTTAAGTATGACTTGTAAGTGCATAAAGGGGTCATTTTAACATAAGAAAGGGTCAAATTATTGATGAAAAACCTAGGAAAGTGTGAGATTTTGTTACAAATCCTTACAAAACTTTGAAAGATGGCTTGGTAAGCGATAAAAAGATGTTTTTTAGGTGAATTATGATAGAAAGTTCCTAAAAGAGTGTGAAAGCGGGTTACAACACTTCACAACACCTTTGCAAGACATCGTAAGGTTTTTATTGATTCACAAGGGTTCAAGACCTAATGTGAATGTGTTGGCCACATTACAACATTAAATCTAGGAAAAACTAGGCCAAAATCCATAAGAAAAGCCCAAATGAGCATAAAAATTTCAAAGGGTACATTTTTTGTGACACATTTAGGGGTATGTACAGGATCACAATGGGCCAAAAAGTGGCGATAAGTAAGTGATATGATGGCCCATGTGGCCGACAACCTTTTCTTTACCCAAAATTGATGAAACGAAAACGGTTTTTAAAGTAGATTCTCAAATTTCCACTAATATAAATTATGCTTCACTTTGAAATTAATAAATAATTATTATTCATTTTCTATTTGAATTATGACTAAAGTCTTGATTGATAGGCTAATTGAAAAACATCTATATATTTAAAACGGTATCACATTTTTTGAATCCAAAAAATGTGTCACATTCTATGCTTTGCATACTATAGGATTAAGAAAAAAAAATGAATTTCATGAAGTTTTGACCAAGTTAAGGTGGTCAGACATACGAATTTTTATATTTTTTTAAAATTTGTAATAAAAAATTCATAATTAATTATTTACTTGGAAAAAAATTACAAAAAAATATGCATCACATCGGGACATGAGTCCTCTACTTATATATAAAATATTATAAAAAAATATTATTGTGGTTAGGGTGGTCAGACAGACAAGTATTTCTTATTTTTCCCTGAAATTTAAGTGCTACTACATTGAAATTTCAAATTTTCACCAAATAGATTTTGATTTAAAAAAAATAAACCTAGTAGTTTAGAAACTATATTAAATTTTCTACAGATTCCATTCTTACATATTTTTTAAATAATCTATAAAACTTATTCAATTTTTATGTCAAGTTGCCTAACTCTGATTTTTCTGAATTTTTTGCCACTTAAGGGCTTGTTTTTCCCATGATGATCCTGCACATACCCTTAGCCCACACTTTAGTGAGAGAATGAACTTGCTTCAAACTCACACTAAAGTAGACATTCAAGAGGTGTTCAGTCGTACCAATGCAGATGATCTAGGATAACAAAGATGAAGGAGGTTGTGCAAGCCCGCAGGATCCAAGATCCTAAGTCAAACCAACATAAGTGTAAAGGACAAACACAAGGGTGAATGATTTGCAACAAAAGATGATACATTATCATGCAATGGAAAGAACCGAAAGGAAGAGAAGAATGAAAGTAAAAATGTGGATCAAGTTTCAACTGTTTGTCCAAGTAGTTATGGATTAGATCTAGGTTGTTTGTTCAAAAAAAGCATACTCACTCTGAGGAAACAGAACCCTTGGTTACCCACTAAGAAAGAAGTCCAAGAAGGTGAGAAACATATACTCATGTCTGGTATGTATTCACATGCATGCAAGTGGCTATGGGGAAATTCATGCCGCTGGTTGGTCTTCCCACTCAAACCATACCAAAGTTATAACTCTTGATAACTTTAATAAGGTGCCACATAAGAAAATGACTTTTATAAAAATGGTGTAAGGAATGTGTAAATCTATTTTGCTTAGTTTGTGCAATGTCTCATCTTAAGGAATATCATGTTTAATGTCTCCAAGAGAGAAAAAGTGAAAATAGTCTCATCTTGTTTCCAAGAGAGGACAAGTGTAATGTCTCATCCTGGGAAACATTGTACATAATGTTTCCAAGAGGGGGAATCACAAGAAAAAGAAAATTGCAAAACGAAATATGAGTGTTGATGTATGCCCCCACTTTAAATTGGTTGTTAGCACCATTACTATGAGAAATTGCTTTAAAGTAGAAGAAGAGATGCGAGCTTATGTAGAAAGCCCTATGCCAAGTCATATGCTTCTGATAAGCTACATCATGAAAAGGGTAGTATGTCACATGCAATTCAACTTAAGAAATATCGTCCACATCCCAAGATTTATTTTATATGTTCATGAAAGGTTAACAACTAGTAAAAAGAGATAGCAAGTGACATACGAGGACAAGGCTAATGAACCCCTTGTCCCCACTTAGTGAAAAATAAGAGTGATTCGAAAGGATTGATGAAATGCGTAGTTTAATGAAAATAAGTATCAATTAGAGGAATTAGGTGCCCCCACATAAGGGAGAGCACCAAGCTCCTTAAGGTGTTTTATTTTACTAATCAAATCCTTACACTCATTAGTAGAATGACTATAGACTCTGTGATATGTACAAAAGGAATTCTTGTAATAGAATTTCTTTCAATTTCTAGGTGGAAGGGATGTCAAGTGATCTTGGAGGAGTCTCAACAAGATACCCTCTTGATCAAAAGTAGAATATGTTCTTTATCTTGTAACAAAGATGTGTCTTTCTTAGTACAGGATGTCATACCTACATAAGGTTTTATAGATTGTGAGATTTTGTACACTCCATTAGAGGAGGGTGTAAAATCTAAATCATGAGTGCTTTGCGAGATGACATTGAAATTTAGTGAAGATTTATTTGTGTGTTGTGACTGTTGCAAAGGATCACTTTTGAGACCACTAGTGTCTAGTAGTTCAGGATGCACTAGAGTGTTAAGGTTGGCTTAGAAGAATTGTTTGTGATGGTATTGAAGCGAGGTTAAGACTTGGTGATTTCTATCAATCCAGGAGAATCTAGAAGACCTAAAAAGTTCACAGTCTCAAAATATGGCAGAACCATTTCCATATCGAAGTGCTCAGAAAATTGGACCCAACGCAACTTGAACGGGCGAAAAAGGAGCTTGTATGCCAAAGTTGGGGTCAAACTAGGTACAAAGGTCAATCAGAAAGGAAAGAAAATAATTATTCCAAAAATGGTCAAAGGTGTCATCACATTAAAGAGCTCATCACCACAGTTCCAATACTGTTGGTTTCATCGAAAATGAAGCTCATACGACAAAGATATGGCCAGTCAAAGTTGAAAGTTGAATGGATGTTGATGTGACAGTCGACTCGATGTTGATGTGGCAAGTGCAAGTGATATGGAAAAAATGTGGATCCCCCTCACTAAATCCACGTACCATCATTATACCATTCTTTGTTTTTGAGAAATAAAGTGGTGGAGGTTTATGTTATTTCACAAAATCCATTTTATGGGATTCCAAGTAGATTTTGTGGGATTTAAGGGCAATGAATTAATACCAAATCTCCTAAAAATTAAAAACTTAAACCCTTTAAAACAATAATTACTAAGACCAAATCTCCTAAGTTTAAAGAATTTAACCCCCAAATATTAGTAGAAAATCCAAAATTAAAATACTAACCCCTATAAATAAGGGCCTAATCCTTTAGAATATTAAAGCTAATTTACATAATATAATTAAAGGGCTTAGATAATATTTTAAATGATTTATGAGATTTTCCTATTGTAAATGGGGGATTTCTCCAAGGTATTTACTTGTAAAAGGGGATATTGTTGAAATTTACTTGTAAAAATGGGAGATATGAAATATTTGTAAATCTTATGGTTTTTAACCATAATGGGAAAAAATTTATGCATAAAAGGAAGGTATAGGCTTGAGAGAAGTAATCAATTCTTTTGCAAGGAAATTAGGCAAAGTAATTTTTGGAGATTGATGTAACATACAGACTTTGTATTTTGTATTCCTTCAAGTAAAGGAGAATGTGAAAGAGTCTCAGGTGTTGAGAGATATTGTGAAGAAACTATAATGCAGATCTAGAGCTTGAATGATGTAAAAAGGCATGTTAAATCTTGGTTTCATTAATAAAGGAATCAGACCTAGAGATATAGCTCATGTTGAGCGAACTCTATTATCAAGCTCACGATCTCTCTTCTTCTCTTTTGTCTTATACTTTTGTCTTATTCTTTCTAGTTCTTCTTTAGTTCCTTCTTTGAGATATTAATTATGGCATTTAAGTAATTAGCTAGGTTGTGTAAAGGAATAAGTGGACTCAATTTTATGCTTTCAATGGTTAAAATACATAACCACACAATTCTATTTGCGATCGGGATAAATATGTAATTAGGAGTAAAGTGAAAATCGTTTGTAACCATTTAATTAAAGATTGCTATCAAAGGGAAATAACCAAGGCCATGAGTCATTTTTTGCATGTAAGGTTCAATAGGTTTGTGGATACCTTGTTCGTTAGCACCACATCCTTTTCCATTATAGCCAAGTTGTTTCATAATCTCATAACCTTTTCCATAAATCTTTTTCATTGCTTTTGGATTGGGTGGTTGTTCGTTGTTTGTGTCTCTGTCTAAAATAGTTGAGGTGGGTGCTTGTGAAGGATCTGTTGAGTCTTGTGTTGACAAGATTTTGTTTCCCTTTTCAGAGTCTTTATGTATGATCTTGTATTCTCCCAGAAAGGTAGGTGTGAACTCTAAGGAAACTCAATCATCAACTAATAGCTTTGTGACTTGTTCAATATGGTGTGCTTTGTTTGTTTGTTGTGTGGGTTCCACTTGTGTGGTTGGTGATAATGTGTTTAAAGGATTTTCTTTGTTTTTCTCAACTTGCAAGACACTAAACGACTTAGGACGAGCGTCAAGTGTGTGGACTTGGTTGTTGTAGATGTATTTCCTTTTATGATGAATAGTAGAAGGCACCCCATTCATTGCATGAATTCATGACCTTCCTAATAGAAGATTATATGAAATTTCATGAGGCATAACATGGATCAGTGTTTCCAATGTGGGCTTTCCAACTATAAGAGGTAAAGTAACCACACTAAGCGGTTGTTTTGTGGAATTTTCAAATCCCCTAATAGATAAAGAATCGGGTTGAATGTTTGATCTATCAATGAAAAACCTATCTAGAAGACTCAAACTACACACATTAAGGGCAGACCCGGTATCTACAAGAGTTCTCTTGATCCCTTTTCGTTTGTATTTAGATATGATCGTGAAAGCATCATTTTGGTTTTGCACTTCCAAAGGAGGGAGCTCACTTTGGTGAAAAATAATATCAACATTTGTTCCTTCAATTATAGCTGCTATGTCATTTGGTTGCACATTAGAAGGGATAGGAACTTGTAGGGAATTTTTCATCATGTTGTGATAGTGAGGGGAGGCTTGAATAAGGTCCCATAATGATATCTTAGTAGGAGTATTTCTTAGTTGTTCAACAAGATCATAATCCTTAATGTGTGAATTTAATCAAGGGTCATGAGGTAAGATGAGATTAGGAAAAGGTATGGGTGTTGGGGTTGATTGGGGTGGGTGTGGATTGTTTCTTGTGTAATGTGCATGAGAAATGAAACTATAGCTTGACTGCTATGACAAATTATTCTTACGTGGTTAAACGATAAGTTTGGGCTTTCTTTGAGTTTGAGGTTTTTTTTTATGGTGGGTAAAGGATTAATTACAGTTGAATAATATTAACATCCCTCAGCGAGTGAGAGTCTAACATGGGCTCTACATCTTCTTCTAAGGGCATAATATTATAATTGTCATTGTTATATGTGTCTTGTATCATGATATCCTCCCTAGGAGGAAGGGTTTTAGGAGAACTACAAACCAACTTCTCTTGACAATCAAAGGTTGGTTCTTCTAAAATGACTTCATCACAAGTAGGGGAATGATCAATGGTTGAATTGTCATGCATAGTAAGGGTTTCTCTAGGTGAAGGGGGACAACTACGATGACCTTCATTAATTATGTTTTCTAACATCAAAGCATCTTCTTCACAACTATGAGAGATACTAGAAGGAGGAGAAAGGCTAGTGTCATGATTACCTATGTTTGTGTTTTCTTATTTATCAATGTCTTATCCACCAAGAGATGTAAGAGGAGAGAAACAACCAGGATTCTCAAAACTCTCATTGATTGGTTCTTCTAACACCAAAATCACTTCGTCACCAATAGGAGAGATATTAGGGGAAGAAAAAATATGATTGTTAAAGAATTTCCAAGGTTGTATTCTCTCTCACTAAAAAACTCTCATAGGGAGGGGATATGAATTTTTTCTTAGCATGTTTAGATATGTAAGATACTAGCATTATTTGAACAAAAATGAAAAGTACATGCAACCATTTCATGTAATGCTTCAGCAATATAAATAATGTATATCCAAAGGTATAAGAAATTTTTATCCAATAGATGCAAAACTTTAAGAATGTGAATAAAGTACATGTAAGAATGAGAAGCACTTTTATAAAACTTATGCAATTTTTTATGAATAAAAACATTGTGTATGCAAAAGTGAAAATTACTTTTATCAATATTATGCAAAATTTCAGAAATGTGAGCATTTTTAGATCTAACGATGAAGTGATTTCAAGAAATTATGACTACCCTAAATTGATGTTTTTGAGCTAGATGCATCACACAAATGTTCCCAAAACTTTCTAGACTTAAAGTATATGATACTAGGAGGCTTAGAAAGCACAAAAATGAGGTTTTTGATGGTGTAACAGATAGTGAGAAATATGGATTGGGACTAACTCACCTAGATTGGTGAATTAGTCCCACTTAGGTTTTTTTCAAAATGTCCAAATTTCACAAAAATGAGGTTTTTGATGGTGTAACAGATAGTGAAAAATATGGATTGGGACTAACTCACCTAGATTGGTGAATTAGTCCCAATTAGGTTTTTTTCAAAATGTCCAAAAATTTGTAACTTTTTTTTATGCTTTTGGTGTTGGATGACCAGTTTGGGAAAGATAAATTCAAATTTTGTATGATTGTCAATGATTTGAGATACAAAAATGCAAGTTATATACACTTTCATTAATGCAAAAATGTGAAACCATATAATGCAAATTAACTAATGCAAAGATAATGCAAGCTAAATCTAGGATGAAGAAGGGCTCTCAAATTAGAAAAGGAGGTGTTCAAAAGTCGGGTTCACCAAAATGAAATATGATAGCTTGTTGGAGGGTTCATTCAAGACTAATGTAAATATGACTAAAATGTGTTTAAATAGAATTCCCTAAATGCAATAGAGTGATAAAAGATACTAATTAGTAATGTAAAACCTAGAAAATAGACTATGTTTGAAAACACAATGAGATATATAGAAAGAACGAAAATGATGAATAAAAATGTAAACAAAACAGAACAGGAAAGTAAAACAAAAAGCATGCACTTGGAAAAGTGGTGAAGATTGGATTGAAGGCTAGAAATGTTGTTGATCCTGAAAACTTGGTCTGTTGGGACTAATTCCCCATTCTAGGTGACCTAGTCCTAGATCTAGAAAAGAGCACTAGAGCCCATTTCAACCAAATGGGTGTCCGAATCTACAAAGATCTCTAAATTTTTTGCATAGTGGGACTAAGTCACCACAATTGGGGGAAGTGTCCACTCCACTTTGAATTTTTTGAAGATTCAAACTGGGAATATGTAGCCTCTGAATTATTGAATGTAAACTAATGAAATGTAAAAGTATTGAAAACACTATGTAAAATTACCTAAAATGTGTGCAAATTGTAACATAAATGAATTAACCTAAAGAGGTGTACCTAGAAACTAAAGCTTGATGAAGAGGAGAATTGGAATTTTCTAGAATCTATTGTTGAAGGCCACTAGGACACTTATGCCAAGCTAGGTGACTTAGTCCTACTTTGGGGAGACTCTACCAGAAAAGGTTTTGAGGAAATGGGTATCCAAAACTTCAAAAATCACTTTTTCAGGTTTGACAATGGGACTAATTTTCCAATGATGGTGACTTAGTCCACCTGTATCTTTTAAGAATCTCAAAGTCAGAATCTATATCTCTCCACCTGTACTTTTGCTCCTGAGAGGAATCTGGGTCTGAATCTTCTGATTTTGACCTATAGGTTGTCTTCAAGATCCTTTTAGGGTTTGTTGACTTTCAATGATGTTGATGGGATGTTGACACCTTTTAGCACCTTTCTCTTTGAAAAATTTGGATACAAAACCTGAAAAAAACACATGTAAAGAGGGGGAAAAGGGTTAAGGTTAGAAAATAGGGGTTTGCCTTAGTCAAACCCCATTTTGGTAATCAAGCCCTAGAAAATAAAATAAAATGAAAAGGGAAAGATGATTGAACAACATGCAAGTGCCACAACTCACCAAACCATTGATGGAGAAGTTTGAAGATATGAAAGTAATAAACTCCAATGGATGAATGCTTGAAGTGCTTAGAGTGCTTGAATACTTGAATTGTTGAGGAAGATAAATAGCTTGATCATGAGAGAATGATATGAGAAGAGAAGAGAAGAGAAGATAGAAGACTAATAAAATTCAAAAAGCTATCATATTTCCTTGTACTTCATTCAAGAACAAACCCTTGAGACTTTAAAGAAAAGGATCTATTAAAATTTGGGTATATGTAGGATCATTGTGGAAAAAATAGGCCCTTAAGTCACAATGCAATTTAAAAAAATCAGAGTTAGACAACTTGACGTAAAAATTTGAATAAGTTATCTATATTATTTAAAAAATATGTAAGAATAGAATCTGTAGCAAATTGAATTTAGTTTCTAAACTAATAGGTTTATTTAAAAAATAATAATTCTATTTGGTGAAAATTGCAAATTTCAATGCAATAATACTTAAATTTTAGGGACAAAAAAGAAGTAGGTGTTTGTTTAACCACCCTAACCACAATAAAAGGATAATTATTTTCTATAAGATTTTAGATATAAGTAGAGGACTCATGTCCTGATGTGATGTATATTTTTTTAAAAGAAAATTCCAAGTAAATAAATAATTGTGAATTTTTTATTACAAATTTAAAAAAATATAAAAACTTGTATATCCGACCACCTTAACTTGGTCAAAACTTCATGAATTTTTATTTTTTTTAATCCTATAGTATGCGAAGCATAGAATGTGATGCATGTTTTGGATTCAAAAAATATGATACCATTTGAAAGTTATAGATGTTTTTCAATCAACCTATTAATCAGGACTTTAGTTGTAATTCAAAGAGAAAATGAATAATAATTATTTATTAAATTCAAAGTAAAACATAATTTATATTGGTCGAAAATTGAGAATCTTCTTTAAAAACCCTTTTTGTTTCATCAATTTTGGGTAAAAAAAAAAGTGGTTAGCTGCATGGGCCATCATGTCACTTACATATTGCCACTTTTTGGCCAATCATGATCTTGCACATACCCATTTGTCAAAGGGAGAGTTCTTGGAGATGGAAATGGATAAAAAAAGGGGTTTTACCACCAAGTGTAAACTTGGAAAATATAGAATCCTTGAAGATGCAATGTGATATGTAGAAGGATAGATTAAAATGTAATATAGAACAAGATAAAAGGGGTAAACAGAAAGAGTGCACCTAGAAACTTGCAGAGGCTAGATTGAAGACTATAAATGTCTCTGAAATTTTGCAAAATCTAATTTTTAAGCTTAGTGAGACATTTGTACCAAACTGGGTGACTTAGTCCTATTTTGAGAAAATTCTAGAAAACTACACCAGAGCCTATTTTGGGAAAATGGGTATTCGAATATTTAGAAATCTCTGAAAAACCTACACAATGGAAATAAGTCACAACAACTGGGGGAAGTGTCCACTTTGTCTTTTCTGGAGATTCGAAAGGGGAATATGTAGCTCTCAATCTGCACTTCTACTCCTGGTAAATTTTTGGATCTGAAGCTCCAAAATTTGGCCTGTAGGTGTTATCCAAGCTTCTCTTAGGGTTTTGACAACCTTGGAGGGCTTTGATAAGTTGTTGAAAACATTTCCCACCTTTCTCTTTGATAAATATGCAAACATGACCTACAAATCACACAAACGAAGAAAAAAATGTTGGATGTTAGGGCATCGGGGTTTGCCTTGGTCAAACCCCTTTTAGGTAATTAAACCAAAATGAAGAGATAATGAAATAAATCATAAAAAAATAGAATCAAAACCTTGCCTTGATGATAGATCTTGAGTTGCTGCAATAATGGTTGAAGAATCTGCCCTTGAATGCTCCTTCGTGACTTAGAATGTTGAAACCCTAGCTTGCTTGAGAACAATGATGAATGAAGAAAGGATAATGAATGAATATAATAGGAGAGATTTAGGAGGAGTGAAAATGAGGTAAAATCTCTTTATTTATAAATGATTTTCCTTAATTTCTGAAAAATACCTCATTACAGGTCGACCTTAGGGTTTAGAGAACAAAGGACAGTTAGAATTTTGAATTAATTTTGATTTTTGAGCCAAATGGGACTAAGTCACCCAAGGTAGTGACTTGGTCCCACTAGGGAATTTTTATAAGTGTCGAGAATTAAAGTGTATTTAATGATGCTTAATGTGATTGTTCTCTAAAACACACTTAATTATGACCTGTAAGTGCATAAATGGGTCATTTTAACATAAGAAAGGGTCAAATTATTGATGACTGTATAAACCTAAAATTGGTTTGGAGCATCCGATTAATTAAATACAAAATATTTGATTAATTATCCTAAATTTTCTCTACTCTTGAATAAATAGAAATATTTATTTATATAGTTCACATTTAAATTCTTCTAATATCTCATCTTAATTAAATAAACAAAATTAAATACTTTGTTTGATTTAATTATCATTTTCCTATTTTATTCTATCACATCGATCTTAAATTAATTAAATAGAGATTAACACACTTTATTTATTGATTGCCATATTCTTTTGTTTAATTTAATAAACAACTTCTATAGTTCGTTTTATTAAATTATTTATCCCTCTTTTGCTAATTTAAATAAATCAAAATATTTGAATAAAAGCATAAGGAATATTCCATCTATATTTCCTCAAAAATGAATTAGTTATCCTATGTCTAATTTATGTCTAAAATATGTCACAATTAATGCTTTGAAACTTCACGGGAAGCTTTGGAGACAAATTGGAGACAAATTCCAAAATCTTCTCTCAATCCTCCTCCATCAATCTTTCCTCTTCTCTTGCCTGGTGTTTTCATGGGTAGAGACAATCACCAAAATTCTCTCAATCTCCTCCATCTTCCACCATTCAATCCTCCAGATTGAATCCAAGACTCTCAATGCCATCCCTGTGCATTTCTATAGCCATAAATTCTATAAATAAAGCCTCATTGAACCAAGAAAAGGATCTAGATAATCTAACTTATGCACTCTTACTCTGCAGGAATTCAAGCATCAAGCATTCAAGCAATCAAACTTCCATATCATGGCTGCCTCCTGTAGTTGCATTTATCTGTTTCCATGTCAATTCATGCTAGTTTAGTTTCTTTATCATCTAGTATTATAATATTAAGCTCCATATCATTGCATTAGCATCCATCCCATTCTTTGAATTATCATTTTAACAATCATAGTGCACTCATGATCTGAGAGCAACAGTGGTTTAATAAATCTTTGGAGATAGAGAACAATATGACGCTTTTATTAGATTATTCCTTTGAATTGATTCATTTGGATTTGTCTTTGATATAATGTCATATTAAGAAGTGTCTTTTGTGCTTTACACATTACCCACGCTTACAATTTGGCGCCCACCGTGGGGCATTAACCCCAATTTTATCAATTTTTCTGGAAAGTGTCACGCAGGTTCCCAACATGTTTTGTTTTAGCACTTCCGTCAAATACTATAGCGCTTCCATGGCAAACTATAGTGCTTCATTGCTCTATTTCAGCGCTTCCATATTACTACAACGCATTCGTCAAAAATTTCAGCTCTTTCAACTTTAGCGCTTCTATGACCTGTTTCAGCGCATCAGTGATTTAGCAATTCTATGGCAAACTTCAGCGCTTCGGTGTCCTATTTCGGTGCTTTCATGTTATACGCATCAAGTAAGAGTTATAGCGCTTCGGTGGAATGTTCCAGCGCTTTTGTAAAATTAGTCTGGATCCGACGCGGCCGCAGCCAGATTTTAATTTTTTCATAGTTAGACTAAAATTTATCAATCCTAGGATAGTCACTTCTGGTTTTCTAAAATTTATCAATCCTAGGATAGTCACTTCTTGGTTTCTAAAATGTATCAATCCTAGGGTAGCCACTTTTTGTTTTCTTAAAAGCAAATTTATCAATCCTAGGATAGTCATCACATTTTTGCATTATAAGTTAAAAAGAACAACATGATTTATGTGAAGCAACACCTTCACATAGATTAGAAAATTTCTTTTGGGCTTAAAACATAACAACTTATATATTGTACTCGTGGTGATTAGGCTTATGCTCTCCCCTTAACTAGGTGACCAAAGCGCCAGATTCACTTTTACTTCATGCTATTTACGCTTTATTAAATCCTTTAGAAGGTCTGCCGTAGTGGGAAAAAGTACTCACCCTATGGGAACGACCTAAGTGGGAACACCTAAAGCGAAGGATTCCAACCCACTTTAATAAAAATGCAAGTTGTTGATGAAAGTCCAACTTGACGGTAGTGAGCAAGATAACCATCCCCAAAATCTTTGTTCTAAAGATTGGGAGGTCTCTTGAGGGAGTTTATCAATTGTCGCACCGTACAGAAGCCCTATTTACAAATCATAGAGTAGTATCCCACCGAGTCAGTATCCATACATTGTCATACTCATGGTGCAAGGGGAGGGAAGAATCTACCCCCAAGACACTCACCATATAATTCCAACAGACTATTTGCTTAGAGGACGAGAAATCCAACTCTAAGTACATGCCTAGAAATGACAAAAACACGGGCGCCCTCTAGGGGGTGACAAGGCTATGTGCGTCAATGCAATTCAAGATGTGGGTTGTGAGTATAATGATGACCTATTTGTCCTTAAGTGTGAGTCTGTCTGATTTGTGTATAATTGTCAAAGCAACCCGTCAAAATTAATAAGGACCATTTGTGGCTCTTGAACATACATGATCTATTCAGTTAAAACAATTATTCACAATTGCTTGATGTGTTTTCACAAATTCATTAAAATCAGATCAAAGATCATCCCGAAAACAAAAAAGTCAAGTTAGGTCAGAAAATCCATGCTGCGAAAGTGGAAGTCCACCACGTTTGTCAAGAGAAAAATCAAAATCACAAAACCCAAGAAGCCTTTTGGTTATCGAGATAAATTAAGAAGACAAGGTTTTCTATATCAAAATCGAAAATGTTTTTTACAAAATAGAATATTTATCCATAGATATCACAATTTTGGTAGGGTTCACACTTTAGATTACGCAGTAGAACCACTCTATTCACGAGCCTTCTTCCAAAGAAGATCTCTCACTCAGTATCACAACCGTAGTCAGCGCATACATCGTTCCTATCTTCCACAATCCATGATACAGTATGCCACAAGGCCATATCAGATTTTACAATATAGAGTCATAAAAGTCCTATTTTTAGCGCTCTAGAAACCCGTTTCAGCGCTTCGGGTCACTATTTTAGCACTTCTGTGAAATAGCGCTTTCTGGCACTGTTTTAGCGCTTATAGTCTATATTTTAGCACTTTCATCAAACAGCGCTTTTATCATATTTTCCAATGCTTTCGGGCACTGTTTCAACGCTTTTGTCAAGATAGCGCTTCCATCAATTTAGAATAGTGCTTTCGTGCATTGTTTTAGCACTTCTGTCAAGATAGCGCTTATGTCACCTATTTCAGCACTTCATAATTCTGTTCTAGTGCTTTTGTGAAATAGCGCCTCTATCCTCTGTTTTGGTGCTTTCAAAACAAAGAGTTCAAAAATCTTATCAGTCAGTCGGTCTGTCATTTTATCCATAGTTTTTATCAGAACCAAGTTTATTTTTATCAGAATCATTGTCTAGAGACTGAAAACATATAGGTTTATAGAAATTTCCAATCTTATCAACTGAAACAAGATCTTGCAAATCAAGAGTGTCAAAATCAAATACCCAATCGATTACTACATTGAAGTTTCATCATCAGGATAATATCATCCTTTATCACGAAACCAAGTATAGTAATCAAATTTTTAACATAGTCTCATCAATAAGATCATTCATCTTATTCGACTTTGTTAAAAGTTCAATTGACATTTTCCCAACATAGAAGATCAACATTTCGGAAGAAAGGGTAAAAATTTGTATGCCAATCTTCACTAGGTCCCAAAAGTAGAGACTCTTAGAGCAAGAACTTGAAACATCCCAAACAATGGCAGAAGAGAATCCTTGGAACAATTTGAACCAAAACGATAAAAATGAAATAAATCTAAAGGATAAACAGCTCAACAAGATCCGAAGTTCCATAAATTTATGGAAAATATTTTAGAACAAGATATGGATAAGTATCTTTTGATGTTGGCTGAATTAGGTGCCAAAATTCCCAAGGACTTCGATGTAAACGTTTGAAGGAAGCACCTGGAACAAGTGAGGCTGAAATACTGTAACCTACGCAAACAATAGATCCAGTTGCCGCTTTGACATCTCAAATGTAAATGTTACAACAACAAATATAGGATATGATGAAAGGAAGTACCAAAACATATGCGATACAGGACATTTATTCTTATCCTTTTGACGCAACAGTCGGTCTGATACCTTTTCCTAGACACTGTGAGATCCCAAACTACAACAAGTACAATGGAAGAATGGATCCGATAGATCATATTAGGTAATTCAAAACAATGAGTCTCGAGTTTTCCCAAGAGGAAACTTACTTAATGAGATTATTCCCAAAGAGCTTGGGAGGATCATGTATGGAGTGGTTTTCAAAACTACAACTAGGTATCAGAACTTTTGAGGAACTTGTCAACAAGTTCATTTCCCAATATTCGTTTAACATCCAACACGATGTTACAATAAAGGATCTTTATAACCTAAAGCAAAACAAAGGGGAAACGTTCTTGTCTTTTCTACAAAGATGGTGACGATTGTTCACTAGATATCCTCGATCCATTCCTGAGGAAGAAAAGATGGAGTTATTCATTAACAACTTAATGGAGGAAATGAGTTATAGGCTTGAATTACAATGTCCTCCCACATTCAAAAAATTAATAGAAAACGGTCTTAAAATTGAGGAAGCATTAGTCAAAAGAGGAGTTATCAAACATTTCAACAATAAAACGAATAACACAAATAACTCCTCCAATCAATACTCAAGCAGTGATAAGCCAAAATTTTGGAAAAAGAATCAAAACACAACTACCAATGAAACAACAAATGATTCCCAAAATGTCAAACTGGTTTTTAACTTGATAGCATCTACATCAAAGAATCAAAACAATGATCAAATTGTCAAGTCAAATGTCATACAAAGCAACGAGATCATAAAAACACAGTCATATCAGAAACCATCAAATCGGCATAGGTTCACACCTTTAGGCCAAATGATAGAATTAGTCACTAGTGGCCTTCTCACTGCACGAGAAGCCCGATTCTGGGATCCAAAGGTCAAACCACCATGGTAGAATGACGTTGATTACTACAACTTCCATAATAAAAAAGGCCACAAAACCAATGATTGTATGGAGTTGAAGCATGCAATACAAGATTTGATCGACAAAAATAAAGAATATGTGGAAACACCCCAAAACAATAACGATCATTTGTCCTTCAAGGACCCTTTGCCAAACTATGACAAAGGAGCACCATCATCTTCAAACAAAAAAGGGAAGAATTTCAACCATGTCTTTGACACAACAATCCTTTGTCTATCTGGAATAGAGAGTAATCATACAATTAGTCACAACATTGACGAACCCAAAATCAACAACACTACCCCTTTGGACTTGCTCCCAAACATACAAAACTCTGATAATAAAATCAATGTCTTAAAAATCAAAGACCGTCAAGAAAATCAACCAGCAAATGTAATGACTAGGGGGAAATCCAAGGTAGTGTTAAAGGGAGTTGGATCTACACATGCAGTTCCACCTCCATCTCATTATAACATTGTCGATCAACTACAAAATATTCTTGCACATATATCGATACTAGAACTCCTTAAAATATCACCATCACATAAGGAGGTTCTAGAACAAGCATTAGTAGCCACTACGGTACCAAAGAATCTAGATGTTTGTCAGTTCCAAGCTATGGTGGGACATTTGACTACCCCACATTGTCTATCATTCTTTGAACAAGATGATATCTCACTAAACCATCCCCATAATACTGCACTCCATATTGAAGTCTTAATCCACAACCATCGCATCAAGAGAGTCTTAATAGATGGGGGAGCTGGTCTGAACATTTGCACTCTCAAGTTAATCCATGCACTAGGGTATTCAGATGATGCTATTGATGCCCGAAGAAAAATGACTATCAAAGCATATGATGAGGAAAAAAGATCATCTAAAGGCTTGATTGTGCTACCCATTCAAGTGGGTCCAATGATGAAACATATAGCATTTCAAGTGTTGGAGAAAGAGTTAACATACAACATTCTCTTAGGATGACCATGGATCCATGAAATGCAGGATGTACCTTCGACATATCATCAATGTTTGAAGTTTCCAATAAATGGGCGAGAGGTGACTATATCTACTGATTACAATCATCCTCAACATTGTGACACCCTTAGGATTTCTCAAGATACCTTCATACCACACAACAGGGAAGCATCATGTTCAAAATCATCCAAAGAAGAAAAGCATCCAAGTATCACCACTAAGTGGGTAGACAAGAAGGGTAAAGAAAAAGAAACAAGTCCTCTTGAAACTCAATCAATAGATGATCCAGATCAACAAAATTATTTATCACAAAAGTTCCAAGAGAAATTTCAACTAACGGACAAGGGAAGGGGAACATATTCTATGGAGCAATCGCTTAACCTATCACAGTTAATGCCATCTCATAGGACATATGGTCAACCATCTATGATCAAATCTCAAACATCATTACCAGTCACAGCTCTTGATGAAAGTTTTGTCAAAAAAGACATAATAGAGGATGAATCAGATAGCAAAGCGATCCTGGATTGGCTATGTAAAGATGAGGAACCCTCTACATCAGATATTAGTATAGAAAATGTCAATATTAACATTGATAAATATGGAAAAGGAAAAGCTATTTTAGAAAAAATGGGGTATGAAGGACAAGGACCTATTGGATTAAGAAAGGATGGAATCATAGAGCCTATTACACCCCTCACTCTCCACTCAAAAGAGAAGCCAAGACTGGGATACTCTAATGAAGAAAAACAAGAACTAGAAAAGAAGGTTGTAGAAAGAATTCTTCAACTTAGAAATAGCTCTGAGACAGATTCAAATGAATATGAATGGGATTCATGTTCCGATGTATCTTTCATAGATATTCATATTGATGTCATCCAACAATATACACCTACGTGTGAGGAGGGCCAAGGCTCTGGGTCTAGACCAATCGTGGCAGAGTCACTAAATATCAATGATTCGAGTGGGGATGAACAAACCTTGAGTGAGCTAGATGATCTTGAAGAAAGTACCATCATTGACCTTGATGTTACCATAAACAACTATGATGAAATGGCTGTCTAAACCCTTACATCCATCAACCCAAATGAATCCGATGACCTCATGCCATTAATCCATCCTGAACTCATTGACTAGGAACTTGTCGAACCTTTGACTATACCAATATTTACAGACGATGATGCCATCATAAATTTCCTCTGTCATAGCGAACCTCGTACAAATTCTATCTGTAATACTCATAACAAAACAACTCAGCAGGAGGGTGTCAAATCTTCAAGTTGCAAAATTGAAAACAGGGAAAATAGATCTAATGGTGAAAACCATTCTATGGCGGCATTAGATCTGGAAAAAGAAAAAATAAAGAACACATCTAATGGTGAAAACCTTTATGAGGCATTGAAGGATGGAAGATTTGACACTCTTTCAAAACATTATCATGAGCGATCATCAGTCCTGGTAGAACCTACACAGTCTATGAATATTGGCACTAAAGAAAAGACAAGAATCCTACATCTAGAGGAATCCATGACAGATCAAGAAAGATCAAAATTCATCAAATTCTTTAAAGAAAGAAGCATCAACTTCGCTTGGTCATATTTCGATATACTAGGCTTAGACCCAAATCTGCTCATGCATCACTTGTCTTTGCCCGTAGGAATCAAGCCTATCACACAAAAATTGAGAAAAATGCATCCCCATATCGCATTGATGGTAAAGATAGAGTTAAATATATTATTGGATGTTGGATTCATAAGGTCTATAGACTATGCCGAGTGGATATCAAACATTGTACCTATTTCAAAACCGGACAATAACATCAGGATATGTATAGATTTCAAGGACCTAAATAAAGCATGCTCGAAGGATGATTTTCCATTACCAAATATCGACATCATCGTGGACTTGATGACAAGGCATGCCATGTTGTCGATCATGGATGGTTTCTCTAGGTACAATCAAATAAAAATAGCTCCATAAGATCAGGAAAATATGGCTTTTACATGTCCATGGGGAACCTTCTGTTGGAACGTCATGCCATTTGGTCTACAAAATGCAGGAGCCACTTATCAAAGAGCAATGACAACAATATTCCATGATATGATGCACACCTTCATGGAGGATTACGTGGATGGCATCTTGGAAAAATCTAGTACTAGGGAAGGACATCTACATATCCTAGACAAAATCTTCACACGGATGGAGAAATTCAATGTCAGGTTAAACCCCAAGAAGTGTGTCTTCGGGGTCACATCAGCAAAACTGTTAGGGTACATTGTCTCAGAAAAAGGTATTGAAGTGGATCCAGTGAAAGTCAAAGAAATAATGGAGATGCCACCTCCTAAGAATATCAGTCAACTCAGATCACTATAGGGAAGGCTCCAATCGATCAGAAGATTTATCTCCTAGTTGGCAGACAAAAGTCATCCTTTTAATCATCTATTGCATATGAATATAGTTTTCAAGTGGGGTGAGGGGTGTGAAACAACGTTCAATCAAATCAAATAGTATCTAATGTCACCACCCATTCTCATGCCACCAACAGAAGGAAGACCTTTGATATTGTACATTGCTACGATAGATATCTCTTTGGGGGCACTATTAGCGCAAGAGGATTATGAAGGGAAAGAACATGCCATCTACTATATCAGCCAGACATTAAATGGATATGAAATCAATTACACTTTCATAGAGAAATCTTGCCTAAGAGTGGTGTTTTCTACTCAATAGCTAAGACACTATATGCTAACTCATACAATCAAGCTAATAGCAAAGATCGATCCTTTAAAATATCTAATCAGTAAAGTCGCCTTAACAGGTAGATTGGAAAAGTGGGTCATGCTATTAAGTGAATTTGACATTCAATATGTAGAGAGAAAGAAAATCAAGGGTCAGGCAATCACTGAACAATTAGTTGAGGCTCCTTTACCAGATGATCAAGCAATGACAATGGAGTTTCCAGATGAAGACATTCTGACAGTGATGCCCCAACAATGGGTATTATATTTTGATGGATCATATACACAACAAGGATCAGGAGCAGGGATTTTGTTGATCTCTCCACAAGGACACACCATTCCAAAATCATATAGATTAATGTTTCAATGTACAAATAATGTGGCAGAATATGAAGCATTAATCATTGGGGTCAAAATAGCAATTCAATGGAAGATCACGGACTTACAGGTATATGGGGACTCTCAACTTGTTATTTATCATGTAAATGATGAATATCAAACAAAAGGTGAAAATTTGATGCCCTACAAGCAAAAAATAGAGAATCTGAAACAATCCTTTGTCCGTATCAAGTTTGATCAAATTCCAAGGGCGAAAAACAAAGTTGCGGATGCTATGGCCACAATTGCTTCATTACTACAATTGCCTAAGAAGCGTGTTTGTTATGAGTTTATGGTAGAACAAGTATCATGTCCTTCCCATAATAATTCAAAATATGCTACCATCTGCCATCTAGAAACCATTGAAACCTCCATCTATAAAAAGACCTATGCTTACCTAAAAGAAGATGTCCTTCCTCCTGATCTATCCAGGAACCAGAAATGAAACTTCATCCGCCAATCCGCATGACATACTTTAATTATAGACATACTTTATCGTCGAGGTCTTGATGGTACCTTACTCCGATGTCTAGAACACGACGAATCTGAAATGGCCCTATGAGAGGTTCACAAGGGTATTTGTGGCACTCATTCGAGTGGGATAACTCTAGCCAAGAAACTCCTCCACTTGGGATATTATTGGCCATGCATGGAAAAAGAATCCTATCAGTTTGTCAAGAAATGTCAAAAGTGTCAGATTCACAGCAATCCAATTCATGCACCAACACAAGAACTGCATCCCTTCATGTTGACATGGCCTTTTTGTCAATGGGGCCAGGATCTGGTAGGAAAAATAAATCCATCTTCATTCAATGGACGCAAGTTCATTATAACAGCTACAAAATATTTCACAAAATGGATTGAAGTAGTGCCTCCTACAAACATCACTAGGAAAAAGATCTCCTCTTTCATCTTGAACTACATAATATGTCGACATAGAATCCCTCAATCCATTATCACTAATAATGGATGACCTTTCAAAAATCAAGATGTCCAAGAGCTATGTGAAAAGTTTCATATCCAACATCATTTTTCAACACCGTACTATCCTCAAGGGAATGGCCAAGAAGAGGCCTCAAACAAAACCATTCTAAAAATTCTCAAAAAGACGGTTAACGATGTTGGACGTGATTTGCATGTTCAACTCAATCCTGCACTATGGGCCTATAGAACAAGTATCAGAACATCAATAGGAGCTACACCATATGCCTTGCTATATGGGTCAGAAGCCATATTGCCTATTGAAGTTGAGATTCCACCCCTTCGTGTATCACTCAGAGGTATCATTTCAGATGAAGACTATAGGGTATCTAGATTGCAAGAACTGGAGTTATTGGATGAGTGTCGTCAACAAACTGTTAATCATCTAATGCCTTATCAACAGAGGATGTCAAGAAGTTACAACCATAGGGTAAAATCGAGGGTCTTTCAAGTTGGTTAATTGGTACTAAAGGAAAACCCTAGGAATCAGCAAGAAAAGGAGAAGAAATGGAAATTTGAGCCAAACTGGCTTGGTCCTTTTGTTGTCATATCGATATATGGATTGGGGGCATATCAACTATCAACGTCAAAAGGGGATTTGTTTGATGAACCGATCAATAGTATCCATCTCAGAAAGTTCTATGCTTGAATCTCCTAGTGCATGGGTCAGACTTTGGAAAATGGTTTCCTTGATGAAAACCTGGCAAACAGGCATCTTGGCAATGCAAAAATACAAAAAAAATTAAAAATAGAAAAATAGAAAAAAAAGTAAAAAATGAGAAAAATACACAAAACAAAGAGTGTAATTAGAACACATGGTGAAAACCTGGAAACAGGCATCGCATGTGATTCTAAGATCAACTTTCCCATCTATTTTTGAAACATATCAGGATCATTAGTCTGGCAGTCAATACTGTTTCATATCATGTCAGTAGTCTTGCCATCTTTGCATCCATATCAAAATCATTTTCAAATAGTCAAATCTCACTCCAAAGCTTGGGGGCAACATCTGGATATCACTAGGGGCAACAAAAACATCGATTTCACCACAGGGTGAACAACAATATGGTAGGAACAACAATAAAAAATATAAAAGTGCAACATCAATCATCGTCAGAAAGGAATCAACCATCCCTATCATATTCGAAAATCCAAAAACATGTCAAAAAGTTAAGTCTGAAAAAGAAAAATCCTAAAAAAAAAACATAGGTTTGTGTCAGTCGAACTACATGGTCTCTGTGTGTGTAACGTAGGCAAGGCTAATCTTTGATAAGCCCCCAAGACCCCTAGGATAGGTTAATAGGTTAGGTCTTTGGTCAAAAATCTCAAAAATCCAAAAACATCACAAAAATCAGGATGGATGATCTAAAATCTGAATAATGAATGAAACACTCTAAGTAAACAATGGATAAATTGTATTTTTAATTATCATTTCTTTGGAGTAACTCAATGATGTATTGAGCTAGAGAAACAAGGAAGAAGAATGATGTTTTTATTATCTGTTGTCTGTAAGTTAATCATATAAATGTATGAATTGTCGAGGGATGTGCTATGCAAATGTATCACCGATGACATTCAGAATTCACACATTGAAATGATTAATCACTACCTTCTTATGCAATGAATGCTCATGTCATCTTGGTTAAATCATACCTAGATTCTTGTGTTCACTTGCAATATCAAAAATCATGAAAGTAGTACTCAGGTCGTCATTGGTTTAACACATACCTTTGACGCTTGTACTCACTTTCAACATCCAATAAAACTCTATGATGACAAAAAGCACAAAAGTGCTCTTAAAGTGACAATCATTTTTACATATATAGTTGCATGTTAAAATTAGATTGCATTCATCATAATCATTATTTGCAGAGTATTTGTTGCATAAATGGTTCCAATCAATGATTATCTTATCTACAAACAGGACTGAGTATAATTGACATAAATCCAAAATCATCAACAACATGTAGAAGTCATCATCTCATCATTTAGTTTCAGCATTTCATCATTCATGCATTTCATCATACATCAAATAAATTATGAATTAAATTATACCATAAGTACATCATGTTCATTTTACCAAAAAAAAAAAAAAACATTGATTGCATTATCATCCATCAACATCATATGCATACATCATTTTCATCCATACATTGTATCACATTTAAAATAAATGCAAGTTATATCATTATTCTTATTACATCATCCATCCATTATCATAAGATCATCAATTTTATCATTATCATTACATAAAATAAACAACATTTACCCATCCATCCATACATTTTTATCACATTTGGACATTCACATAGATCATCATTTAGAGATTCATACATCACATCATACATCCATGTATCATATATTCTCCAAATTCATTTATCATAGAATCATTACATAAAATAAAAGCATTTATCATTACATCATCACATTTGAAATAAAATCATTCATATAAAACATCACATAAATGCATCCATCAGATAGAATTCATGAATCATTATAAAATCACATCAACTGCATCTCATATATATATCATCAGTGTCAATTATACAATGAAGTCTAAAAATAAAGATACATCATCAAAAAATGAGCTACATCGTAATATACATCATGTCTCAAAAAGGAAAATCTCAATAGCATCTATGATCTGCTACTGTCAGAATGTGCAGGTCCAAAGGGACTAGTACAACCACCACCCCCGGAAGAACCAGGATCTCTGGGATCTCTGTGTGGAGGTTGTGTCACCCCCTCACTCATTTTCCGAGTATGCATCTGCCCAAATCTCGACGGGGCATAGCTGACTCTACGATCAGCAGGCACTGCATCATGATATCTTCCCCAATAAAACTTAGCCTCTCGGCCAGCCCGTAGAATCTTTCTCATATAGTCTCCCACTGAGGTACCATCGGCCACTCTCTATAAGGTCTTCGCTGTCTCTTGTGCCCTCTCGACAATCTGACGAGCATTTTCTCACTCGACTGTCAAAGTGGCAACTTGAGTCTGTACAGAGGCCAACTGTCCCTGAACCTGCGCTAAATCCTAAGCATGAGCCTGAGCCTGGGCCTACATTTGATTCTAGGTATGAACAAGCAAACCTCGAGCCTGTACCAACTGCCCCTACAATGTTTGGTCCTGTGTTTGGAGACCTGCAATTTGTCTCCGATAGTCCACTGATGGTACTGTCACTGCTCGCCTCTTGTGAGGCCTACTGGATGATGGACCATTGCTGACTGGCCCTACCCCTCTATCCCCTCCACTACCATCATCGTTGTCATTGTTGTTGCTGTCATCACCACCCCTCTCTATGCTACTACCTGATGGAGTACCACCCTCACTATCTGCAGAACCCTCTGCCACATCCTCCTCTACCGGCAATGGTGTTGGCTCATTCGAAATAGTGATACACGGATGTGGAATCAAAGCCAAGAAGGCAACGCACTCCTTTGTAACTGGTGCCTCTGCAATGTCTCTGCGCATGTCCCAGGGTGATGGCTGCAATGCTCTGTATCCCTCTACTAGAACATCATAAGATAAACAAGGCCCCCAATCAGGTATATCACTTTGTCGCCTAGCATAGTGGGCTACCCCCTGTGGCATACACTGAATGATGCCATATTGTCTATACACTCGGCGAAGTAGAAATCTCTCTAATACAAAAGGTGTCCGACCCATTAGATACATGGAATCGCAGAGGTATCCCAACACTGCATCATCCTCATCCCACTGCTCATAGTCTAAGTATGGATGCCAGGTAACAGTCTCCGTGTCATCAAAAACTCGCCTCCAATGCTCTAACTTACCCATCCGAGCCTGGGTAAGCTGACTTCTATATCTGAACACATATGGTCTGCTTGCTGGTCTATCTGCCACTGGAAATGGCTGAGCAATAGAAAAATGCTCCCATGCCCACACCTGTAATAGGGTCATCCCTGCTGATAAGTTATGCGCCCCTAGATACACCACTGAGTGAAGATCATGATAAAGATGTGCCAACATGCACATCCCCCATGCATATCTAGTACAATGTACCATCATGCTCTCTAAAGTCCTGCCCCAACCCACGAGGAATCCCTTTGACCTGCGATCAGGGCAAAGGAAACCTCCAATAAATCCAACAAGTACTGCTAGTAGTGTCGCATATGAGTTAGCAATCCTCCTCTATCGGATGCTCGGACCCTCAATATCCTGATCATGGAATACTCTACGAAGAGCATCTCTACCACCAACCCCATGGGAATCATAGGCTACAATCTCCCCCATGAACGGAATGCATAAAATCTACCACACATCCTCGAGTGTGACCATCATCTCACTAGTGGGTAAATGAAAGGTGTTGTCGTCACCGTGCCCTCTCAACCAAAGCAGTCAACAGATCCCGATTAATCCTAATCTGAGGCATATCAAGCAAACTAGTCAACCCACATCGGCCTATAATCTAAAGCTCATCTGGTGTAAGATGAGGTATCAAGTTTGTAGTCCAAGGAAACCTCTCTCGCATCTGAACAGTACCCAAATCCTCTTATAATCATAATGAAAAATCCACAATCAGTGTACTATGTCAAGAAATCAAAAGTCATTCTACTATCAAGTCTATTCCAAAATTTTGGTATGAATTTTTGATCAAAATTCATGGGCGAACATCAAAAAACCTCACCTATCATGAGGTTCATCAAACATTATCTAATCTCACCTATCATGAGATTTATCAGATATTGAATCATTTCCTCACCTATCATGAGGATCATCACAAATAGGATTTTTTCTCGCCTATCATGAGAATTGGTCTTATTTAAATTATCAAACTCCAACATCAAGAATTTGGATTATCAATCATACCAATTTGAAGAATAGACATGATCAGAATTGACGAAATCAAGGTTTACTAAGTCAAAATGTGCAATTCTGACATGGATGCACTAAAACAGGCATCCAAAGCGCTAAATCCCAAAAGCGCTACTTTATCAATCAAAAGCACTAAATCAGGCACCCAAAGCGCTAAATCTTGAAAGTGCTACTTCAGCACTCTGATGCGCTATAACAGGCATCTGAAGCGCTATTTTACCACATCGAAGCACTACAATAGTCCATCAAAGTGCTGCTTTACCAGAAGCACTAGAACAAACCATGAAAGCGCTAATCTACCAAACCAAAGCGCTAGAACTCTCTAAGTGCTAAAATCTGGCATCAAAGTGCTAAAATTCACTACCTAAGCGCTATATCATTGAAAGCACTACATTATCCTATGGAAGCGCTAGAGAATTTAACCCATGCGCTAAATCTCAAAGCACTAATCTACCTACTGAAAGAGCTACACCAGAGTGAAAGCGCTACAGGGCGGCTTGAAAGTGCTAAAACTACTTAAACACGTCTAAAGCATTAAAAAGCATAAAAAAATAGAATTTCACAAAAAACGAGGAGGGTAAGGGGTGCAATCGAAGGTCCATATGCAGCTGGCCGTCGGTGATGTCGAAGGCGCTCGAAACAGTGAGTGTGGTAAGGGATTGGCATCCTACTCCAGCTGGTTGAAATGTCTCTATCACAAGGATTTTTCAAACTCAAAAGTGCAAATGACTTTGAAAATGACCTTTTAGACTATATATAAATTTTGAAAAGGGATTTTATTATATTTTGATTAATTTTATCCATGATATTAATTAAAATTCATCGGCGGTCTATATTTCTTCATCATTTATCAAGAGATAAATTATTTCATCATCGTATTTTCATCAAATCATCAAATCATCACCAAAAAAAAAATCATCAAATCATTAATTTATCTCCTGAGGGGGCATATTATCGACAATCATTTGAAAATCAATGTCTGGGGCATGTCTGGGTCATACGAAAATTTTTTTATATCATCGATCCTGACAGTAGTAGCAAAATTTTCTTTGAAGAAACGCGTAAACACATCACTTCGAAGAGGGGAAAAATGTATACACCTAAAATTGGTTTGGAGTGTCTGATTAATTAAATACAAAATATTTGATTAATTATCCTAAATTTCCTCTACTCTTGAATAAATAGAAATATTTATTTATATAGTTCACATTTAAATTCTTCTAATATCTCATCTTAATTAAATAAACAAAATTAAATACTTTGTTTGATTTAATTATCATTTTCCTATTTTATTCTATCACATCGATCTTAAATTAATTAAATAAAGATTAAAACACTTTATTTATTAATTGCCATATTCTTCTGTCTAATTTAATAAACAACTTCTATAGTGCGTTTTATTAAATTATTTATCCCTCTTTTGCTAATTTAAATAAATCAAAATATTTGAATAAAAGCATAAGGAATATTCCATCTATATTTCCTCAAAAATGAATTAGTTATCCTATGTCTAATTTATGTCTAAAATATATCACAATTAATGCTTTGAAACTTCACGAGAAGTTTCGGAGACAAATTGGAGACAAATTCCAAAATCTTCTCTCAATCCTCCTCCATCAATCTTTCCTCTTCTCTTGCCTAGTGTTTTTATGGGTAGAGACAATCACCAAAATTCTCTCAATCTCCTCCATCTTCCACCATTCAATCCTCCAGATTGAATCTAAGCCTCTCAATGCCATCCATGTGTATTTCTACAGCCATAAATTCTATAAATAAATCCTCATTGAACCAAGAAAAGGATCCAGATAATCTAACTTATGCACTCTTACTTTGCAGGAATTCAAGCATCAAGCATTCAAGCAATCAAACTTTCATATCATGGCTGCCTCTTGTAGCTGCATTTATCTATTTCCATGTCAATTCACTGTAGTTTAGTTTCTTTATCATCTAGTATTATCATATTAAGCTCCATATCATTGCATTAGCATCCATCTCATTCTTTGAATTGTCATTTTAACAATCATAGTGCACTCACGATCTGAGAACAACAGTGGTTTAATAAATCTTTGGAGATAGAGAACAATATGATGCTTTCAAGAGATTATTCCTTTGAATTGATTCATTTGGCTTTGTCTTTGATATAATGTCGTATTAAGAAGTGTCTTTTGTGCTTTACACATTACCCACGCTTACAATGACAAACCTAGGAAATTGTGAAAATTTGTTACAACTCCTTACAACACTTTGAAATAAGGTTTGCTAAGTGATATAAAGAGGTTGTTTAGGTGAATTATAATAGAAAGGTCTTAGAAAAGTGTGAAAGTGGGTTACAACACTTCACAACACCTTTTCAAGACATCATAAGGTTTTTATTGATTCAGAAGGGTTCAAGACCTAATGTGAATGTTTTGGGCACATTACAACATTAAATCTAGGCAAAACTATGCAAAAATCCACAAAAAGGCCCAAATGAGCATAAAAATGTCCAAGGATACATTTTTTTGTGACACAATAATAATTCCCCTTTCCTTTAATTTTTTAATATAGCTATCTATCCATCTCCGATTAATGTCTATAATAGATTTTATAAGATTCCATCTAGTGTAGGTATTTGAAAGGTTGATAAATATACTACTCTACACCATATATCAAGCTTTGAATCTTCTCGTCATCATAATTTGTCATGGAGTGATGTGAGTTCAAATAGTCTTCATCTATTTCAATCTCAATCTCTCATATGACTGTAATTCCATGGTAATCATATCATAGTTATTCCAAAATATTCCATGTGGAGCTCATGCATAATTTTCTTGGTGATGTGATTATGGAGCCTTCCTTTCGGGTCATACCTTAGCCTTTTCAACTCAAATGGTTGTAAATTGAGGGCTAGTAACTCATCCTCTACACCTTTATCATTCTTCAGTGTATTGCATTCATAACCTTCAATGTAGATAGAGAATTTTATCTATCTCCTCCTATATGAATTAAATAAGGCCTCATAGGATTCAATGGTTTTTCTTGATAATTCCAACAACACTAAATATTTTCCATATACCTTGGAATCATGTAGGCTTTTCTTGTAAATCTTCCAAAACTTATATATGTGAAATTAGGCAATTGGATATACCAACTTCCATTATACCATATTACATTCTTTACATCCACAAATATTCTCTTTTCTTTGTCTCCCTCAAACACGCTTACCAATTTGCTTGAGAACACATAATTTAACCTCCTAGTTAATGATTCAAATAGTATTTTACTATTATCTGAGGGTAGTATTGATACACCAACACTTTTTCAAGATAACTTCTCAACACTCCTACCTTGTTCAATTGTTGCAATTCTTCCCTAACTACACATGAATAAATGACATAAAAGTACATGAAGAAAATCCTTGACTATAAAAATTATATGATATACCAATGAATGAAGTCACTATTGTCTTGCAATCATTAAATTAGGGTTGTCTCCTTCTTCACATATTTGATGATAGAATACATCCAGGGTTTAAATGTCCCTTCATTCTATGATCTAGCAACCCTATTTAATAATGTGATAATATCACTTATGTCTTACTAGAAAGCATGCCTGTAAAGTGTTTGTCATCTTGAAAAAATTCTTTGGCTTGTTATCATCTACTAACCACACCAAATGAATCATTGTTTTTTTCTTCTTCTATCTATGTATATGTCTTTTCACTCTACGGCATTCATATGTCTCATCATGAGGAAGACATGGATTCGAAAGGTATGAGTGATACATTCTAACATGAAATCTACATATACTCTACCCTCAATTTCTACACTATTCTATTCTTGTCATAACAATAAATGTTTTCGAGCACAAATTTAGGTGCATCCATGATTATCAAAAACCATGCTACCAAATGCAACCCATTGGTTACAATACTCATCACGTAGTCACTTGTGTTTAGATAAATAGCTTTGGTCATGAACATATTCGTGTCCAAATGACCCAGGTGTGCATCTGCTACTATACCATAGGTGAGCTATACTTGGGATTTTGGCAGTAACCCAGATAATTTATCCTTAACTTCTTTCACTTGCTTACTCATGGCACTTACAAAATAAAAACATAATTACTACTATATTGATTAGGGTTAGTGTTGATTTTCATTTATCTAACATTTAGCTTTTCTAATTTCTTTTAAGATTTGTAAAATTCAATTCCATGTCAATTTGAAAATAAAAATAAAAATTAGAGTCTACCCAAGTTCTTAATTTCAAAAAATTAGTATTTAAAAATTAGGGCTTGATTAGACCATCCCTTATTTTAATGAGATAACTCCTTGGACTAACAAGATACACGTCATGTGATTATTATTCTCTCTAAACCGTTCTGTAATTTTATCATGTTTGGCCTCGCTAGCACTTTTATTTAATTTATTCAATCGCAAGGTGTTCGTCAGATTGCTCTAGACTATTCTTTGAGTTTATTTTGTGATACAGAAAATAACATTAAAAATCCTTATATTTTAAAAAATACTACCATTGAATGTAGAGAAAAAGTAGCTCGGCTTTAATGACAAAAGTTTAAAATTATTCATTTTACTCATGGGTATAATAGTTGTAAGTGCAGTTGAATAATTAAAGTGTCTAACTATGTCATGTCCAGTTGTACTGATTTTTTTTTTTTTTTTGTTTACAAAAGTCAAACTCCATGTGAAACTTTTGGGGAGTCAAAGTGGATCATCATCCAAACTTGCACGTCATGTTCAGTAAGGTCTATAATTTTATTAACATAAAATGAAGTTTAACTAGCTATTGCAACTTGTGCAATGGGTACGCCGAAGAGGTGTGAAAGGTCAATTAGGAAAAAATTGATTTATTTTTTGCACACATTTGTGTAGTAAATAAGATCAATTGATAGATCATAAAATGATTTTAATATTATTATTAATTTTTTTTTATATTATTAAATTTATTTTTATATTATTATTAATTTATTAATTAATTTACTGATTTTAATATTATTATTAATTTATCTAATATACTTATTATATAATTATTATACTATTATATAAATATTTTTTATTTATTCCTATGCAAAGGCAAAATACCTGTGACAGAGAAACATGATCGTTAAATAGGGCAACCTCTTTCGCTTGCACGACAGGTAGAACACTAAACCATATGGTTAGGGTAATAAAGGGGAACAAAATGGTGTCAGTTCACATTGGCGTTATGCTAATTTATAATTAACTATGTAAGATAAAGAATGTCAAAAATTTTAGAACTTTAAATATATATGATATATTAATTATGCTAATTTATACTCAACTACGCAGGGTAAAGGATGTTGTAATTTTATAACCTAAATTTTCTCATTAATAAGATCTTTGCCGTAATTTCCAAAAAAAAAAATTAAAACCTAAATATGCTCATTATTAGGATCTTGGCCGTAATTTTCATTTAAATAAACATACTCTAAAACCCTCATCGAAACTTTATTTTCCCTGTGCACGTCGTAATTATTGAATACCGAAAATATGCAAGGCAAAAAACATCATTTTATTTAAACTCAAGAAATAGGTACAAACATGAATATGTGGGAAGTCTCGTTTGATGTTCGTTTGAAGGCAAGAGATTTAAATGCATCGAAAGTGCAGAAGGAGGGGAGAATGTGCATGTCCATCTGCCTGAATTTTCTATCTGACTCCCTTTGTCACTAATGGATCGGCGAAAAGGATGGAATAGTGGCCTATGCGAATCAGGGAGAGTTATGAGTTGTCCCAAGCACTAAAGACCCGACTCTCTGGGCTGGCTTAAAATAGTTGTTCCACTTGCCCGACTCGCACCTGCTGAGAAGCATTCTCGCTCGCTCTACTGATATCCAATGGCGTCGAGAGAGCCTCTCCCATCCACTACACTAGCATGAAGCTAATCCTGCTCGGAAGCGCCAATGGCATGCTATTCTTGACCGCCTGGTGGAGGATTCAAAACCCTATCAGCCAGATTGAGCGAGTAGTCAATGTCCTCAATAATAATCACAGATTTATCTTTTGTTTCGGTCAGAAGAGCTCAGAGCTCGGAGCTCAGTATTGTCATTGACTTGTGTGAGCTCTAGATTGTAAACATCGTATCTCATGTAGTTAGCAATGGCAGCTATGAGGCTCAATTTCCCTGTTTCAGGAGGCCTGTGAAGAAGATACCCGCGCTTCCATGAACGCCCAATTCGTCTGTAAAATTATCTTCCCCTCTTAAAGTGGTCGAGATCCCTCATAATTTTGGACTTGAGCAGGGCATCGAGAGTGAGGGAAGCGAAGGTCGAGGGATGTTTAAGGGGATTCATGTCCATTCTTCACCCTAAAGAGCATCCCCTGCATTGGTGTATAGTGTGAGATCTTTGTTGAGCGTATTAAGCTCTACTATGCGATTTGTAATAACCATGGATATTTTGATTTTGAAATTTGAAGGAGTAGGAAAGGACGACAAGACAGAGGGTAGGTGCTCTGGTACAACGAAATTCAATCGTCTTCATAATCACGTCATTAAATACACGCAAAAAAGGTACAATGATTCGACGTGGAGAAGTGAAAGGTTTGGAGGAGCAAACCGATACCGGCAGGTTAAATGCAAAGCTTAAGGCTGTTTTAAATGATCTACGGTTGGCAACGGAGGATTTGTCAACCATACCTTCTAACTCTTTTTGAACCATCAAAGGACAAAATGAGCTTCAAAATCTCATATAGGACACGCTTTCAACGTAATTAAAGTGTTAGGTCTATGTGAAGGAAGAGCTTTAACATAAGAAAGACCACATTGAGTTATAATAGGATCTCTTAGTATTTTTCTAGAAATTTCAGTTGTACATGGATTAAAGTGGATCATCATCCAAATTTGTATGTCATGTCAGTAAGCTTTATAATTTTATTAACATAAAATGAAGTTTAATTAAAGTGTTAGGTCTGTGTGAAGGAAGAGTTTTAACATATGAAATACCACATTGAGTTATAAAAGGATCTCTTAGTATTTTTCTAGAAATTTTAGTGGTACAAGGATTTTGTGGGCACAACAACCAAATGTGGAACTTCATCTCAAAGATGTCAAGTTTAAGATGTAGAGTTTTTTGCAAAATATCACTTCTAGGTAAAAGTACAAAGTTCAAACTAATAAAATGTATATTTTTAGTATATTGTATGTTTTTATTTATTTATTTATAAATATTTAAATAAAATTTTATAAATTTACACTATAATTTTGTTGCTAATAAAATGTTGAAAATCAAATTACATAAGACGTCAATCTTTAATTTTTTAATTTTTTTGTATTTATTTATAATTTTAATATTTAGTGCATGGATTAAAATAGAAAACAAATTATACCATGTTGATATAGATTATTTTATCTAGTGCATCATATCTTTTCAAAAAAAATTAATAAATTTTAGTCTTTTTTGACATGGTAATCAACCTAATATTTTTGTGGTGATAACATACTTTTAATAAAAATAAATAATAGTTAAACTATTAAAATATATATATATTAAAAAATTACACTTATGGATCTACAGGGTACTTTTATATTAGGATTTGTTGAAAGATCATGTTTTTTAAATATATATATATATTTTTTTTGGTAAATTGGCTTCAAAGTGATACATATGTATTTATATAACAATTTTAGTTAGAAAAGTTGTGGACATATCTAACTTAGCTATAATGAATCTTACTAAATCATATGTTTGATCAAAATTAATTTTTAGTTAGAAATACTTAAATTCAATTGTCCTGATAAATTCACCAAAAATGTGAAACAATTTTGTACTTTAAGGAAATTAACACATTTGAAGACCTTGGACTTAGGATCAACAAGAATATATAGATTTTTCTATTACCACCAAAGTGAAAGTAAAAGCAAAAGAGAGGGGTTCCCATTTTGAGGTGTTGTGAGAACTACACAACAAAACAAACAAAAGAAATAAGCAATAATTCTTGAAATAAATAAAAATTTATACAAAATCCCCAACCTTCATGACTACCACTTATTAATTTTTCAAATAAAAAAACAATACATCTAATGCAAGTAACAAGACCAGTCCAATGAAATTAAATGTGTGCAAAGATCAATTCCAAATATCTAACAAATTCTTACCTATGATGTTCTACAATTCAAAGAAATTAAATGTATAAAAAGATCCAAATATTTGACAAATCCCCACCTATAACGTCTTACAATTCAAAAAATATTAAATATATACAAAGATCAATTCCAAATATTTGACTACAATTCTGAAGGCGCAAAGGTCAATAGGGATTTGGTGAAATAGGATCTTATTTATCATATTCAACGAGTGCATCACCTTCTCTGATGACCTTTCATTCATTCAATAATCATAATCGCCCTGGCTGCCACTCTACACAGCTGGCACCTCCGCCACCGCCGCCATTCAAGCGATGATAGTATTAAGAGATGCTGTCAAAATCAGTGCTGTGCAGACAAGGGCATTTCCATTTGCTGTAGATAGGTTGTCCAACAATGCTATCCACACCTCTCAAAGCGAAAATAAAATAAAAATAAATTATTATATTAAATAAATTATACAATAAGTCAATAATGATATAATGTGACAGTCAAGTTGTGATGTTCTTGTCATCAAGATTTAAAGTCCATTAAGATATTGGAGATGAGATCTCTCGGACAATAAGTGAATAATGACATAATATGATGGTTAAGTTGTGGTATTGGTCTTGTCATTAAGATTCAAACTCTACTAAGATGTTATTGTTGAGTGTTGATATTGGAGACAAGAGGTCTGTTATTTATGATCACAAGAATTCACATAGTCTGTTCTTCATCCTCAACTATTTTATCTAAAAATTTATGACTATCAAATGCTTTTTCTTTGTATTGGTGAAAATAATTTACGATGTCCCAACAATTTATGAGAGATTTAATCTATTAATATGGAGTTACATAAAAATTAAAATAGAAACTATATATGAAATAAATTGGACAGAATAAATATTTTTTATGTTTTCTTATTGAATTAAACTTTTAAATTTTTATAAAATCATCTTTTATTTGTAATTGTAGAGATATAAATAGTTATATTTTTATGAATATAAATGTTTCTATATTTAGTTATTTTATACATTAAATACTTATATTAATATATGAATGATGGATTTCTATGATGAATTAGGGTTTTGTTCCTTTGCTAAAAATCTTATAGTGCAGATTTTGAATATTTAACATTTGAGTTAAGAAATATTAATTAATTGAATGTGTTTATTTGGGTCTATAATTAATTTAAAATTTTGAAAAAGATATTGAAGGTCACATTTATTGTCTTGAGGATAACATTACAATTTTAAATCAAGACTATAAACAATATATGTGAGAATTAGGTTTAAACAACTCTACTTAAATATGACTGATAAATATTTATATCGTATCTATAACAAAATTTGATAAATATTTATCTGATTTTTATTGGTAAAAATTAATTATTAATTTTGAACAAATAACATTTAAAACAATTGTTCTCAACTATGAATAATTAAAAATATTAAAATTAGATAAGATAAAGGATAAATATTATATTATTTAAATAAATGAATTAAACATAAAATTATTATATTTTTTTTTAAATATCAATTTAATTTTGAAGTCCATAAAAAATGATTAAAAAAGTATTTTTCAATAATGATAATTTTATTATTCAATATTGATTATTAAAAACATTCTTGAAAAGAATATAAAAAACTAATATAAATATATATATTTAATATATATTATAATTAAGATGTGAAAGACAATGTAAGAAATCATTAAAGTTTTACACAAGATTTAAATGCCATTAAAAATTACTTCATTGAAATAAAACCATCATGTTTCAATTTTTGTTTATAATTTCTTTCTGAATTTTTCCAATATATAATCATTTATTTATAAGAACCTTTTATTAAATAGTATTTTAGAGAATTTTAATTTTTGAAACGTGACTATATTCCTTTGGGTAGTTTTGAATTAGTAGTGATACATATTGTCTCTCGTAATATTTAATAATGGATGAAAATAATTGCCATTGATTTAGACACTTGAAATTAAGTTGCTAAGAAAAGTCTTAGATGTTTTTTTACACGTCAAGCAATGGAATATCAATATGCAACAAAATGAAAGGACGTTAATTAGACAGAATGCTATTTAAAATAAATTAAAGTATTTCCTTCCTTCAAATTCAGTACGACAGTGGATTTTCTTCCTTCAAAGAAAACCTATACAATTTGTTATTTTCTAAAATGACATGTTTATTTTTAGTTGTTTTATATTTAGTATATGAAAATTACTAGTTTTGGTCATTAGGTAAGTTTGAATATTTTGATAGTGAAATTTATGTATTGTTTCTTTGATTTTTTTTTAAATTGGTTTTTTGTTTTTTTTTTTAAAGATGTGTAATGTAAATTTATTATTATAATATTTAATAAGGATCATTCATTTTAAGAACATTTGGATTTGAAGTCTAAAAGGAAAAAAATCATGCATTAAAATCGTATGGGTCATATATATAATTGCACATTTTTATCTTTTCACTCATTTTTTTTGAACTATAATTCTTGTCATATCTAAGGAATTAACTTAGAGGAATTTGATCATTTTCTTAGAATCATAATTCTTGTCTTATTTAAGGAGTTAGCCTAAGAGAATTTGATCCTAGCAATTTGGTAATATCTCTTATGGTGTTGTCCACATAACCTTCACAAATTCAAACACAATGAAGGTGAAGTAGAAGGGATCTCTACTCTAATATTGTGTGAGATATGGATTAAATTGTTTCTTCCCACATAAAATTACTCCCTCAATGCTCAAGTTCAATCCTAAGGAGTTGTTATTCTACCCATAATATTTTTTGTTTGTATGAAACTCGAGATATTCATCAAACTATGATAATTAATTTGTCACATTCATGAATCAAATCTATGTAACATCAACGTTAATTATTAATTATTATTTTTTACCTAAATTTTCTTTTTCTATTCTATTTTAAAGCACTTCTTGTATCTTTATCAACTTAAGAATTAATTAAATGTTACTTTATTTGTATTTATTTAATTAGCTTAAATTTGTGTAAAAGAGATTTTATTCCCCTATATATTTTGTGAACTCGTGCACTCTCACACCACCCTATAGCTTTCCCTATGGTTTGATGTTAATTTGAGTGCACATTTTATTTGTCCATTATTGTTATTTTATCTATTTTTTTAATAGTTTCCCAAGGTTTGGAGATTCCTTTTCTTACATACACTTACCATAATTTTCATTGACTTTGTTATATTCACTTACCATACTTTAAATAGTCTTTGTTCTTACATGTATAGATATATATTTTCTTTATATTACCCCCCAACCCTTATAGCTTACCATTATGGTTCTTCGTATGTCATTTTTCCTAGTTAATTTGTATGTATATATTTATTAATGTTAAATCTTTCTATTTTTTTTTATAGATCATCTTTCCATACATAATATTTTTGTTAGTGTGAAATTACTATTTACAATATACTTAAGCTCACTTAGGTCAATATGAGGTTAGACAACTTCTTGTCTAACTGAATGTGCAACCATTCAAACCTCTAAAGGTTACTGATTTATTTGGTAAACCTTATGAGCTACCTCTTTGACGTTGGAAGCATTTCCATCTCACCTCAAAGTTCACTCAACACTTGGCACACAAGGTTGATGACTTGGCCATGGAGGATGTTGGTTTGCACACTCGAAGTGTTCCTAAGGTTGACACCTATAGGACACTTGTCTACTCATTTGTGCCACCTTATGGGACACTTGTCAATTCATGTCATAGGTGGATTGCCTCATCCTTTCCTATATAAGCAAGGTATTGTACTCATTATCTCTTGGGTTAGCTAATAAAATATTGCATTGTTCATGTGCTTGTTTTTTATCTCCTAGATATTCCTAATTCTAATATGGTACATTAGAGAAGGAAGGAAATAGTTTCAGGCCTATAGGTGAATCAATTTGTTGTATTTAGTTTGTTTGTTTCTTCCCTCCCTGCTATCAATTTGCAGGAAAGTTTGAAACGGGTTTGTTATTCAAATCGACCCCACCCTTGTTTCAAATTTAGTGTTTTGGTGTTTTGAGCTTCTTTTGAAGACTCAAGTTAGGGTTAGTTTCATGTTCTCAGTCACAAAAGTCTATGAGCAGGTGTTTCTCTACTGTTGCAAGTCACCGTGAATGATTTTTGAAGGCACGCCTTATAAAAGGAGGCCACAATTGGTTGTTTTGTAGAGGTGGTCTAATCAATTGGATGCAGCACTGGAATTTTGTAGGCTTTTAAAATCAATTTTGAGGTAGTATTTTTTCCCTTGGAAGCCATGATTCATCATTTGGAGGCCAACATTTCAATTTGCAAGGTTTTTTTGATTTGAAGGACCCCACACTTTTGACTTGGATGATGTTAGTGACCATCATACAACCCATTCAACAACCCAATGTGGGTATATGTAGGATCATCATGGAAAAAACAGGCCCTTAAGTGGCAATAAAATTCAAAAACATAGAGTTAGGAAACTTGATGTAAAAATTTGAATAGGTTATCTATATTATTTCAAAAATATGTAAGAATAGAATTTGTAGCAAATTGAATTTAGTTTCTAAACTACTTATTTTTTATTTTTTAAAATCTATTTGGTGAATATTTGAAATTTCAATGCAGTAGTACTTAAATTTTAGGGAAAAAATAAGAAGTAGGTGTTTATCTGACTACCCTAACCACAATAAAATGATAATATTTTTTTATAATATTTTAGATATAAGTAGGGGACTCATGTCCCGATGTGATGCATATTTTTTTGTAATTATTTTTCCAAGTAAATAGTTAATTATGAATTTTTTATTACAAATTTTAAAAAATATAAAAACTCGTATGTCTGACCACCTTAACTTGGTTAAACTTCATGAAATTAAATTATTACTTTTTTAATCCTATATTATGTGAAGCATAGAATTTGACACATGCTTTGGATTCAAAAAATGTGATACCATTTGAAAGTTATAGATTTTTTTCAATCAGCCTATCAATCAGGACTTTAATCGTAATTCAAATAGAAAATGAATAATAATTATTTATTAAATTAAAAGTAAAGAATAATTTATATTGGTGGAAATCTGAGAATCTCGTTTAAAAACCAATTTCGTTTCATTAATTTTGGGTAAAAAAAAAGTCGTCAGCCACATGGGCCATCATATCACTTAGATATCGCCACTTTTTGGCCCATCATGATCCTGCACATACCCATGTTTTTGAAATCTATGAGTCCACCCCATATTTGGCACTAGAAATCTATGAAGGTGTGTGGGTGGGTTCTCTCTTGTGCACATACAAGTTTTGATGAAGTTAAGGTCGTTAGATGTACGAGTTTTTATATTTTTTAAGTTGTAATAAAAAATTCATAATTAATTATTTACTTGGAAAAAAATACAAAAAAATATGCATCACATTGACACATGAGTCCTCTACTTATATCTAAAATCTTATAAAAAAATATTATCATTTTATTGTGGTTAGAGTGGTCAAATAGACACCCACTTGATATTTTTTTCTCTAAAATTTAAGTACTGCTGCATTGAAATTTAAAATTTTCAACATATAGATTTTTTTAAAAAAATAAACCTACTAGTTTAGAAACTACATTCAATTTTCTATAGATTCTATTCTTACATATTTTTGAAAAAATATAGATAACTTATTCAATTTTTTACT
This sequence comes from Sequoiadendron giganteum, assembly GCA_007115665.2. NCBI lineage: Eukaryota > Viridiplantae > Streptophyta > Pinopsida > Cupressales > Cupressaceae > Sequoiadendron > Sequoiadendron giganteum. Next base: position 559,076,390 of record CM021107.1, on the reverse strand, counting down.
TCAAGTTGCCTAACACTGATTTTTTGAATCTTCATCGCCACTTAAGGGCCTGTTTTTTCCATGATGATCATTCACATACCTGGTTCTTATCCTAGTTTGGAAATTTCTCTTGTCCTTTTGGCTAGTTTTCCACCCTTGGTATATAATGAACATGATTAGGATGCAGATGACCTGCTCATAGGTTGACTCGCATGTACAAAACTAGTCTTTCGCATTGTTTCTTTTTCATTTTTTTTTATGTGATTGCATGTGCATAATGTGACCCCCCGTGAAATTTTGTTTGATGTATCTCTCTCTTTGTAACATTCCTCTATGTGTACATTCATTCTTCTCTATGTTGTCCATCCTTTCACTTTTTATTTATTCTCTGGTGTCTTGTGTTTTCCTTTTGGGTATGATGCAAGGCATTTAGACATTCATGTCTCTTCCATGTTAACCCAAAATATTTCTCATTTATTTTCTTTATTTCTTTTATGTTGTCTTGTGTTTTCCTTTTGGGGATGACACAAGGCGTTGAGACATTCATGTCTCTTCCATGTTGACCTAAAAGGATTTTTTTCCTTTATTTTCGTTCTCTTTGTGTCATTCTTCTAGTTCTATGTGTATTTGGGGGATGATGACAGTTTTGAGCTCTCTAAACAACATTGCAGAAAGAACATACTGACCCCAAATCCATAGATCCCTTATGTGTTTGGTGTTTTCATTTTGGGGGAAACCCCTCTCTTTTCTTGGAAATATATGACTTGGCATAGGACTTTCCAAGTTAGCTCTGATGTCTTCTTTATTGTTTGTGTTTATCATTTTCCACTTTAAATTAATTTCTCACAGTACAGTGTTTAAAAATTTCTTTAAAATGGGGGCATACATTGGCATTATTCTTTTTCTTTTCATGGTTTATGGTGCATTTTTCTTATTTCATATGACACGTTTCTCACTTTGTGGATGACATTGGGTGTGATTTCTTTCAAGAGTGTGATCTCTCTTAGCATATTACATTCCTCTTAGTGTCTTGATGTGACACATTGCATCCCCTAAGCTATGAATCTTATATTCTTTTATTAGTTCTCTCTTGGAGACATTAGGCACAATGTTCCCTGAGTTAGAGACCTCACATGAACTAAGAAAAACTCCTTTAAACATTTTACATTTATAGTTATATGACCGCCTTGCATAACACAACTTGTATGCCTATGGAGCCATCTTGTTTGTTCATAAGCTCCAAGCATATGAAGTTTTGTTTGTCTCATGAAGCTCAAAAATCATTTTGTGTGGTGCCTTATTAAATTTATTAGGAGGTATAACTTCGATATGGTTTGAGCGGGAAGCTACCCTGAGGCATGACTTTCCCCATATCCACTTACGTGTGTGTGTGAGTAAATACCAACCATGAGTGTATGTTTCTCATCTTTCTGGACTTCTCACCCAATGGACAGCTAGGAGTTACATTGCCACAGAGTGGGTATGCATTTTTTGAACAAACAACCTAGATCTGATCCACATCGCGATGGAAAAATGGTTTAAGCTTCATCCGACTTTATTTTTCTCTTTTCTCTCTTTCATATTTGGTAGTGTATGATTGTGATTTTTTGTTTCTCTTTATATCATTATCATATGCATTCTTGTGTGCCTATGTTGGTTTGTCATGGGATCTTGATCCTTGGGGCTTGACCACCCCTCTTGATTGTTACCTCATCTTATTTCCATTGCTACACTTGGACCCCTCTTGATGTGTGTTGTTCTACTTTAGTGTGAGTTTGAAGCAAGTTCATGCTCTCACTAAAGTGGGGGCTAGATGTAGTCACCGAAAAAGTGACCCTTCTACCTTTTCTGGCTTGTTTGGGCCCTCCTTGTGATTTTGGCTCAATGTTGCCTTGATTTAGTGTTGTAATGTGATTAACACATTCACATTGAGTCTTGGGACCTTGTGAAATAATGGATTTTAATGG
>CM021107.1:558989433-559074344 GCA_007115665.2 Sequoiadendron giganteum | reverse complement strand
ATCAAATTTTGAAGTTTTAGAAAAGCCCAACTAGATTGATTTTCCACTTCTGGCGAATGAGTCCCAAATCTAATATATTTTCTAGATTTTGCAAATCTGGATACCCTTTTGGCAGAAACTTGTTCCTACCCAATTTCCCTAAAATACGACTAATTCACCCAGCTTGGTGAATGAGTCCCAGTCGACCTTGAAAGAAAAATTTCTAGTGATTCAGACCTCCCCTCAACCTTCTGCAATTTATTAGGTGCACACTTTCTATTGCATTTCACTCACTTTTTAGGCCACTTAGTGTTAGTTTGCATGAAATTAGGGTTTTCAATTACATCTTGCATTTCATTGTCTTTTCCAAATCTAAACTTGGTGGTGAACCCCTCATTAGATTATATTTGATTCCTAGGACAACCCTACTATAAGATTTATTTATCTTTTACATTAAGATCTTTAGGGTTACCCTTGAGTGGAATCACCTTGAAAGTGGGTGTGAGAGCACTTAGCCACACTCTCCCCAATTTTTAGAGGTTACAGTTTCCTCCTATTGAGATGGAGGTTAAGAATGGTGATGGGATCCCAGATCTACATCAAAATATAGTGAATGTTAGTGCTATCAAGCTTAAGTCCCTCATAAATTTCTCTTAGTTTAGGACTGATGCTTATCTTGAGTTGGTTTATTTTGGGGTTATTTCCTTTGTATGTAATTAGTTTTTTGTTTCTTTTTATTTCCTATAATGATTTTTATGATGTGGTTGTTGGCTAGATATGGTTTATCTTAGACACTGTTCTTTTTTATGATACGGTTTTGGGTCCCTTCAAAAGCTATTTGTAGAGTGTTTTAATGCCCCTTCAAAGCTACCTTTCTTAGGTCAAGAGATGTTTTCTTGAGTAGTTTGTTTGTTATGGCTTGGCTATTGGTTGTCTCTAGTTTATCTTTGACAACACGTTCTTTGTTTAGACCAGGTTTTGGGTAGCTTTAAAACTTGTTTGTAAATGGTTTTGGGTCTATTCAAAACCTTTTTTTTCACTAATCAAAAACTTGGTCAAAATTTTATGAAATTCAAGTTTTTTTATCGTATAGTATGGGAAGCATAAAATGTGTCGCATCTTTCAAATTTGAAAAATGTGAAATTTTTTAATAATTATATTTTTTTTCAATTAGCCTATGAATTAGGACTTTATTCATAATGCATGTGGGTGAGTGCAAGATCATGGGGTTCCAAACTAGGCCCTTGAGTGGCAATAAAATTCAAAAAAATAGAGTTAAGAAATTTGACATAAAAAATTGAATAAGTTATTAACATAATTTAAAGAATATTTAAGAATGGAATTTGTAGAAAGTTGAATTTTTTTTCTAAGATACTATTCCTTTTTTTGGAAAATGTAAATCTATTTGGTGAAAATTTGAAATTTCAATGCAATAGTACTAATTTTTTTAGGAAAAGATTAAAAGCAAGTGTATGTTGACAAACCTAAGTACAAGGAAAAAATAATATATTTTAAAAAAAAAATCAATATAAGTAGAGGACATATGTCTTGATGTGCTGCATATTATTTGTAATTTTTTTGCAAGTAAATAATTAGTTATGAATGTTTTATTAAAAAAAATTAAAAATATTAAAAATTGTTTGTCTGACCACCATAACTTGGTCAAAAATTTATGAAATTCATTTTTTCCTTTTTTAATCATATAGTATGGGAAGCATATAATGTGTCACATTTTTTAGATTTAAAAAATGTGATTTTAAAAAAAAATTATAGATATTTTTCAATCAGCCTATCAATCAAGACTTTAGTCAAAATGTATGTAGAAAATAAATAATAATTGTCTATTTAATTCTAAATGAGGAATATCTTATATTTTGGAGAGCTAGCAATTTTCTCGATAAACCCTTTTCATTTCATCAAATTTAGATAAAAAAAAATTGCCAACAACTTTTTTGTCATACTACCACTTTTTGGACACCCATGTAGAAAATCAATAATAAGTATCTATTAAATTCAAAATAAGGCATAACTTATAATGGTATAAAGCTAACAATTTTCTCAATAAACTCTTTTTGTTTCATCAAATTCAGATAAAAAAAGGTCATCAGCCACAAGGGTGAACTTTGGTAAACTAAGGAAAAAAATTGAACTCATTTTTGCAATTGAATTTCTTGGTATGACAATCCCAAGTCAAATCCCAAGGAAACCCTGAGGGAAATCCCACAGGTGCAGATTTTGTTAGAAAAAATTGATATCCATTTGAAATGGATATCTATTCTTATGGAAATAGAACAATTTTTCGTTACGTTCAGTATTTTTAAAATATTTTGTATTTATAACTCTGCCATTATTTCTTGCTTGAAGCTTTCAGCACCTCAATTTGTAGTAAGTTTGTAGGGATACATAACATATCTTGAATGACCACTGCATTGATTATAACCCTTATCCTCCCACTGACTATAACCCCTATTTCTTTGTCAAACCTCTTCGCACATGCATCCACCAGCTCTGGACATGGGTGTACAATGGGCAACATGAATTGTCGCAAACCACAATTCCAAAGCCATAATGCAAAACTTTTAGTTGCCCCATATTTGACCATATTCTATAACGCCCCTTCCCTAAGACTTTTAGGGTTCGCCACCAACATTGGCTCAAAAATATTATCTACAAAATCCAAGATGGCTTCTTTCTTAATGTGGTAGCCTACTTGTATAGTTTTAGTATGGGAAAAATGCCACTCTTCTGACATTGGGGCATTACCAAACGAATCCCTCCCAAAAATATTGGCATAGCCTCATATTTTAAACTAAATTAAAGTCTGCCTACTAGAAGATGATGCTTCTTCCATTGTTGTGCTTGAAAAATTTAAAATGACCAAGTCTTTAGAGAAACGACTTTTTGTTGTTTTGTTACTTAACAAAAAATTGCTTTTGGATGCATTCAATTTTCTTGTACGTACATGTAGTAAGGCACTGTCATTACCACTAGCTTACTAAATGTTGGCAGTGAGGCGATTTGTGTGGATTAGGGATTTGTATCCCTTGTGAATGCCAAATTCACGACGAGAATTTAATTAGTACATTCTCATCGCTACCGTTTTCACAAATAAGATTTATTTATTCAAAAGCATGCTTTTAGCCATAGGAAGCATGCTTAAGTGGTGTAAGGTACTCTAAAAAGATGTGCATATTTAATTTCTTAGAACTTAGGGTTTTAATCAATGTATTTTTGTATAAGAAAGCAAGCTGGCACTAATGACAATAATGGTCACATGGCCCAGCAATCAATACAAGTGAGCATTTAATCCCAACACCCAAATTTATTTCTCAAGGCTTCATGCCATATTTTTCATATGATTCATCTCTCACCCTCCAATTGCTTTGATATTTTCTCCATCACCATCTGGTGGGAGATGGATTTTCCATTCATTGAGCTCACTAGTGCACCTTTTCTATAAATAGCTATCCCACCTTAGCAAAATATTCACTTGAAATAGCTCTTTTAGCTAGTATGTTTTCCTTATTGTATTCTCTATTCCACTAGCCTTAGCCCATTTTCCACTATTATGTATGGCCTAGGTACTCTTGTTCAGCTCTTACCATGAAGGCCACAATATTCCTTCGTGGGTGAGATTAGCAGTGATAGAATTAAGCACCTGGTGAAGAAGAATGACCACCTCACTGTTGTGGCATTAAAGTGGGCTCTCAAAAAGGATTATGTGAAGGATGAAAACCAATTGCAGTGCAACTCCAATGTTGTCTCCTACTTTGTGGCCTCCCTTATTCACTTGGACATCTCCAATCCTTGGATAATCAAACTATGCAATTCTATGTTTGATTTTGCATATTTGAATGGGCTCAGAAAGATTATGCAAGTGGCTATCCTTGGTGGCGGCATTCTAAATACCATGGACCTTCATAGACATGTTGTTTATAGAAAGGACGTGCCTTGGCTACCTCTCCTTACTAATTTTTGCACCATGGACCTCAAGAGGCATCAATATTTGTCCTGACCTGCAACTTCCTTTCTATTGAGGGAGTATGGTGTGGAGTGCATTCTTGGGCTTGACTAGAAAAATCACTTCGAATTTTTAGTATATAGTCATGCTAGCAAGGATTGAGGTATGTGTTGTGTTGAGTCTATGTGTGTTGTGTGTCAACCCCCTTTACCATCCTATGAAAGAAAGAATAAATGAAGAAATTTCAGTTTGACTGCTCAGCATCGGATGGAGGCTTCAAATTTATTTCCTTTTTGTGTGTCGCCTCCCTTTTTACTTTTTTTAGTGTAACTCTTTTTGGGTTTTCGCAAGAAATATTCAAGCTTCTCTCAAAGCTTCAAGCTCATATTGTAGTGTAAATATTTCAATGAATATAATATAATGTGTTTTTTCTTATTCCTATATTACTCTCATGGCTTATTCAAAAAAATAATCGTATTATACAAAATTCTTACATATGTTACACAACTGTGAAAATTTTAAAAGAACTTGTGTGGTTTAATGGAACAATTTTAGATGAATATCATTTACCGATATATCCAGAACACTGCCACCATGTCTTCTAGCTCATACACATTCTTCTCTTTGCATGTGTGAATGTGGAAAGGACCCTTTCATAGTACTTCAAATTTTGCATGTTGTCTTGGTTTTGCAGTGCACTCATCATACTTTAGCACCAAGCTTCCCTCCCAAAAATCTAGGTTGGAGGCATTTTTATCAAACCATTTTTTGACTATCTGCTAGTGCCCGATCATAGCTTCAAATATTTTTTACCTTTTTTCTTCAAGATTCAGGAGTTTCACCAACCTTGTTGAGAAATGGTGCCTCAAACGTTCAGGCCTCTACATTGTCAAATAGACAATTGAATATCACTAGTACAAGGTTACTATTTTGATCGAAATCCCATTGGAAGGAAATGGTTTGTTACTTAAGTCATTAGGTTTCAAGTTTTATAAATTAAGTCGCGGGGTTCTAATGTTTCATAACGTCCCAACTTAGCGGCTTTGAGGTTCTCTTTGTTTTCGACAAGTTGCAGGTTCTAAGAACTTTGTAACCTTCGATAAGAGGTTCTTAGGTTTAGGTTTTTAGCAACAGGCCGATAACCTGATGGATGTGGGTACCACTTGAGGTGGTAAAGTGAATATCAAAGGGACATCCTGATATCGGAGGGAAATGATATACAATCTCCTCGATAGGGCGGTGTATTGATTCTTGCTCATGGGTATTTTTGTGGGACCCAATTGGTGTCGAGCTAGAAAGCAGTAATTGGTTGGTTGCAGTTGCTCATTGGAAATTGAGCTGAACCATTTCCTGTTGGTTGAGAACGAATATTATAAAATGGTGAATGTTTTGCAAAGAGAGAAGAGAGGTAAATAAAATAGGGTTATGTTGTTGGATTCTCTCCATATGGAACAAAAAGTAAATCTCATGTAAAGGCTTAGAGCCTGAATTGTATTGTAAATTTTTGTTTTTGTTGTTTAATAATACAATGGAAATCTGGGCTTTTGGAGTGTGGGGTTTTTTAACCAAAATGGTTTTCCCCATGTAAATATTATGTGTTTGTGTTGTCTATTTCGTCTTTCATGGTAGTTGATTTTGTTTGTTGAATCTGTTAATGGTGTTGTTGGAACTTGTTAATTAGCATTAATTTTTCTCTAAGGTTCAATGTGGGAAATGAACTATGTCTAGTTTCTCTTTGTGGTATAGTAGTATGTGTCTTTGAGGTGATCAAATAAATAAATGCTACTGAAGGAACTATTGATCTTGGATATTTCTTTCTAAGATGACTGACATTTCCCAACAAGTGGTATTAGAGCTTTCTTTTGGGATTTTCTTTTTTGCTTTCATGTGCAGTTTTTTGAGTTGCATGTGTGTGTTGCATGTACTTACATGGAATCACATGTGGCTAGCATGTTCTTTAATGTTGATGCATGTAAGAGTTCCTGGTGTTTCTGGTTCTTGGTATTCCTTCTATGAAGATTTCTTAATGTGGAAGGCTTGAGGAAATCTGAAAGAATCGATTGATGGATTGATCCTTTCGTGGGTAGAAATTCTCTCTTTTGTTTGAGTTCCAAGTGAACACATAATATGAAGGATGGGGAAGATGGATAAATTTGAGCTGGTCATATTGAAATGATGTGACCTGAAGCTCATGAGTTGGCAGTTATATAATCCTAATGCATGGGGTGGAATATTTTTCTTTGTGTTTGTGTTACAATAAATATTTTGTATTGGGTGTCTATGTGAGAGGCTCCGTAATGATATGGAGAAGCTTGGGTTGTTTTGCAATCATGGAGAAATGTGATTATATGGGGTGTTCTTCCTAGTATTGGAAGACATAGTTTTTCTATTACCCTGATTGCATGAAGCTATGGAGTTGATCATTAGATGATTTGGAAGCTTTTATAATAACCTGGTTCCCTGAGATGCATGTGCATGTTGGTGGTTGTGGAGTTTTCCTAGAAATTTCCTAGATTTCTTGAACTACTTCCTCCTTTAATAGATGTTTTGTGCTTGCATGGCTCAGTGGTTTTGCAAGTTTTACATGGTCAAGAAAAAACTTGTGGGTATGTGGAGTTGTGTTTAAAACTATTTTCTAGACCCTCGTTTTGGGGTGGTAGTAGATGAGATAGTTGCAGTTCTACATGCATGCTTTGTGCATGGTGTGAGAAGGTGTGATTCTTTCTCTGCATGTAATTTTTGGTAAGTGACTTGTCACTCAACTTTCTTGTGGTGATGCTTGTCGGTTTCCTAGACTATGAAGCTCATTGTGGACATGATTAGAAAATCAGGTTTGAACTTGATATGGTGTTTGAGTCATGTTGTCTACATGGTAAATTATCTTTGAGATCTCAATTTTGCAGTTTCAGTGCGATGATGGGTTTGCATGTTATATTGAATGGGTCTATGGGTTGTGCAATGTTGTGGGTTGTCTTTACCTACATGTTTTTTGTGGGATAAATCGGAAGTGGATTGTCAATATCTGTGAGATCTGATTATGTGATGGTATAGACTTGTTAGTTGACCTTGTTTGTGGTCACTTGTACATTTATGGATTTGTTTTGATATGTGAGGATGGATGGTGTTGAGTACCTAAATAGTTAGTTATGGGGACTTGTAGCATGTGTATCATGATGTCATGGATAGATTGGGTACACTAGTTTGTGTAAGCTTTTGATAGTGATGGTTAATGCTGCTTGGTTTTGGAGATCTTATTGTGCTTGGTATTGTTGTCAGATGGATATGTTAATGAGTGGAGATGACATATTTTCAGTATAGTAGATGTTTGGTCATGAGCTTGGAAAGCTTGGTATCACAGTTCAGTGGGAGATTTAGCAGTGACTATGTATTGATCACTATGTGGCCAATGATCTTCTTTAGTGTTGCAGATGATACTAGGAGGAGCTCTTAGATCCTATTATTTTAGAATGGTTCTTTCGCATTTGCATGGTCACTATTTGGAGATGTGCAACATCTCAAAGCCATGGAGGACTCTTGTGAGTCTTTGTTCGAGGTGTTGATGGTGCTTGACAGGTGATGTGGTTTAGATTTTGTTTGTTTTATGTCATGGTATACTCTTGATTGCACATTAGAGTTTTGGCATGGGTATGTGCAGGATCATGATGGGCCAAAAAGTGGTCATATGATGGGTATGTGTAGGGTATGTGGCTGAAAATTTTTTTTTACCCAAAATTGATGAGACAAAAAGGGTTTTTAAGGGAGATTCTCATCTTTCCACCAATATAAATTATTCTTTACTTTGAATTTACTTAATAATTATTATTTATTTTCTATTTGAATTACGACTAAAGTACTGATTGATAGGCTAATTGAAAAACATCTATAACTTTCAAACAGTATCATATTTTTTGAATCTGAAATATGTGTCACATTATATGCTTCACATACTATAGGATTAAAAAATAAAAAATTGAATTTCAAGAAGTTTTGACCATTTTAAGGTGGTCAGACATACAAGTTTTATATATTTTAAAATTTGTAATAAAAAAATTGTAATTAACTATTTACTTGGAAAAAAATTACAAACAAATATGCATCACATCGGGACATGAGTCCACTACTTATATATAAAATCTTATAAGAAAAATATTATCATTTTATTGTGGTTAGGGTGGTCAGACAGACACACACTTCTTATTTTTTCCCTAAAATTTAAGTGCTACTACATTGAAATTTCAAATTTTCACCAAATAGATTTTTAAAAAAAGAAGATAAACCTAGTAGTTTAGAAACTAAATTCAATTTTCTACAAATTCTATTCTTACATATTTTTGAAACAATATAGATAACTTATTCAAATTTTTACATAAAGTTGCCTAACTTTGAATTTTTTGAATTTTTTGCCACTTAAGGGCCTATTTTTTCCATGATGATCCTGCACATACTCGCATAGTTTTTTTCACTTGAAACCATGTTATGTTCACCTAGAGCATGGGATATCCCAAGGGGGATGGTAAGATCATGATGTCATGATAAGCTCCTAGTTCAGATGATTGGAGATTTGACAGTGGTCTAGTGATTCTTTGTGTAATGGGTGCACTAGTCATATGCTTGAGAACTTCATGATAGTTTCATGATGCATTTGGAGTTTAGCATGAGATGATCTTTTGTGGATGCTCATGGATACATGGAGAATAAGGCGAGGTTGTAATTCTCTTGAGATTGGAGAAGTGTTGTTGGTTGTTACTCTTGGTGAGATTTTAGCAGAAATTCTAAGGAGCCTACACCATGGTTGGATGTGAGTTCAACAAAGAGCAAAGAGGAGATTTCTTTTGGAGAATTCGTGATGACTCGGTTACCCTCAAGGAACATTCTCAGTCCCCACTCCTGTTATACTCAGTAGTTTATCATTTGAAAGGTATTTCCCATTATTTCTTTCAGATGTGGTATATTCATGCTTTGATTCTCATGGAATGTGTTGATTCATGATGATTGAGTTTGGATACTCATTTGAGGATTGGTTTAGCATGTGTCTATATGTTGTATATTTCACAGATATGGATCTTGAGCTCTATAGTTATTTCTGAAGGATTCATTTGAAGAATGTTTAGCAGGGCTAACTCCTTGTGCTTTTGTGTGTTTGAAGATATCATTTATTGATGGGGAATGTTAGGAGAGGGTTTATGGGCTGATTTCTTGAGATGCGAAATTGAGGAGTTTGATCTTCTTGGAGAAGCTTACATCCATCTAATTACATGATATATATATTATGTTTGATCTTGGAGATTGAATGGTTTGGTGTTATTATGTTTTTCTCTTTAATGTTTTTTGAAGGAGATCTTACTTGACACATTTGGAATTTAGAGGTGTGTGTAGAAGGATTTTCTATAGGTATACGATGTGTAGATCATCTCTCTATGGTCTTGGCTATGAAGACTTGTGGTGAGAGTTGTTCTTACAGGTTGTCAATTTACAGATTGTGCATATCATTGTGGATGATTCCTTGGTACTATATGATGTTGTCTTTTACACTTTTGTATGATGCTATTGGTAGAATTTTTATGTATTTTATCTTTTCAAATTTGGCATTACCCATGCAATGGGAGTTCTTGGATATTTTTGTCTTCTTCAACTAGTTGGCACATGGAGCTAGTTTTTTCTATTGTTGGGCTAGTTATGGAATGGCATGAGTTTTCTGATGTTCATACCTTGGAGGTATGTGTGATTGGATGGATTAGCCCTTGTTGTAGGTGTTATTTTTAGTTGTGTGGGTTGACCATCTGGATAAGAGCAATTAGTGTTCTAGTAGTTGTTCTAGCTAGTGTTCTATCTTTTTTTCTAGAGGATGGCTTAACGATTATGTTCTAGTCAGGGGTTTTGAAGTTGATACTACCTTTTTATAGCTTGTGAGGACAGTGGAGTGGTGGTAGTGTGTTGAAGCCCTTTTCATCAGTTAGTTCTGATGCTAGTGTCTCAGATTAGACTGGTGAATTTATGCCATGGCTTGTTCTGCTTCTTTAGAGGATGGTTGGAATTGTTGCCTGAGATGGTGGAAATTATAGATGTTGCAGGTGTCCTAGGTGATACAGAGGATTCATGCATTGATTGGTAGGCAATGCATTCTTTTCCAAGTGGGGGAATGTTGAGAAATGGTGCCTCAAACATACTAGTGTTCGGGCTTCTGCATTGTTGAATAGAAAGTTGAATATCACTAGGACAAATTTAATAGTCTAATCGAAATTCCATTGGAAGGAAATGGTTTGTTACTTAAGTCAATGGGTTTCAATTTTTTCTAACTTAATTCGTGGGGTTCTAAAGTAGAATAACCTCTTGACTTAGCGGCTTTGAGGTTCTCTTTTTCATCGACAAGTTATGGGTTTTGAGAACTTTGTAACCTCCAATGAGAGGTTCTGAGGTTCAGGTTTTTAGTGACAGGCTGATAAGTCGATGGATGTGGGGACCACTTGGAGTGGTAAAGTGAATATTAAAGGGAAATCTTGATATCAGAGCGAGATGATATACAGTCTCCTCGATAGGGTGGTGTATTGATTCTTTCTCGTGAGTGTTTTGGTGGGACCCGATAGATATTGAGATGGAAAGCGGTAATTGGTACATTACAGTTGCTTGTTGAAAATTGAACTGAACCATTTCTTGTTGGTTGAGAATGAATATTTTAAAATGGTGAATTTTCTGTAAAGAGAGAAGAGAGGGAAATAGGATAGGGTTATGCTACTAGATTCTCTCCAGATGGAACAAGATGTAAATCTCTTGCAAAGGCTTAGAGCCTGAATTATATTGTAACAATTTTTGTTGCTGAATAATACAATGACGATCTAGACATTTGGAGTGTGGGGATTTTTACCTAAAATGGTTTTCCCCATGTAAATCTTGTGTGTTCATGTTGTATGTTTCATCTTTCATGGTAGTTGGTTTTGTTTGTTGAATCTGTTAATGGTGGTGTTAGAACTAGTTTAATTATCATTAAATTTTCTCTAAGGTTTGATGTGGGAAATGAACTATGTTTGATTTCGCTTTGTGGCATAGTAGTATGTATCTTTGAGGTGATCAAAGAAATAAAGGATACCAAAGGAACTATTGATCTTGTATGTTTCTTTCTGAGATGACCGACATTTCCCAACAAGTGCTATCAGAGCCTTCTTTTCGCTTGGTATTGGAAGGAATATTTTTTTGTTCGCCAACCTTGTTGAGAAATGGTGCCTCAAATGTATTGGTGTTTAGGCCTCTGCATTGTGGAATAGACAATTGAATATCACTAGGACAAGGTTACTAGTCTGATTGAAATCCCATTGGAAGGAAATGGTTTGTTACTTAAGTCGTTGGGTTTCAAGTTTTTCTAACTTAATTCATGGGGTTATAAATTTTCATAACCTCCCGATTTAGAGGCTTTGAGGTTCTTTTTATTGTTAGAAAGTCGCGGGTTCTAAGAACTTCATAACCTTTGATAAGAGGTTATGAGGTTTACATTTTTAGCGAGAGGTCAATAAGCTAATGGATTTGGGGACCAATTAGGGTGGTAAAGTGAATATCGAAGGGACATCCTGATATTGGAGGGAGATCATGTATATAGTCTCCTCGATAGGGTGGTGTATTGATTCTTTCTCCTGGGTGTTTTGGTGGGACCCAATGGGTGTCAAGCTGGAATTGGTCGGTTACAGTTGCTCATTGGAAATTGAACTAAACCATTTCCTGTTGGTTGAGAACAAATATTATAAAATGGTGAACATTGTGCAATGAGAGAACAGAGGGAAATAGAATAGGGTTATGCTACCAGATTCTCTCTAGATGGAACAAGATGTAAATCTCTTGTAAAGGCTTAGAGCTTGAATTATATTGTAAGTATTTTTGTTGCTGAATAATATGTAATGGTAATCTGGACTTTTGGAGTGTGGGGCTTTTTATCTAAAATGGTTTTCCCCATGTAAATCTTGTGTGTTCTGTTGTTTTTTTCATCTTTCATGGTATTTGGTTTTGTTTATTGAATCTATTAATGGTGTTGTTGGAATTGGTTTAATTAGCATTAACTTTTCTCTAAGGTTCGATGTGAGAAATGAACTGTCTAATTTTGCTTTGTGGAATTGTAGTATGTGTCCTTGAGGTGATCAAATAAATATAGGATACCAAAGGCACTACTAATCTTGGATGTTTCTTTCTGAGATGACCAACATTTCCCAACAAACCTCACCTCCATTTTGTTGCTTTCTTCGACTTCCAAAGCCTTTAAGAGTTGCAATGCTATAATTTCTATAAAGATAGGTAGAACCACCTTTTTTCAATATACTAGTTCGTAAGGAGAGGCCTTCGAGAATTTTTTGGGAATAATTTTGTCAGCCCATAGAACATCTCATAGGCGCTTGTGCCATTCCTTTTGTCGTTATGACTTGATGTGCTTAATTAACCTAATCAATTTCTTGTTGGTCGATTCTTCTAGCCTATTTTCTTGTGAGTAATAATTTGATGAAGTCTTGAGTTATACCCCATGCTTGAGAGAAAATTTTGACATCCTATAACCCATAAAAGATCACACATTATTGGATATGATAGTTGTTGGAGAACCAAACCTTGGTGCTAGCTCCTCAAGAAAATTGATAATTTCAATTTTTGTAGCATTTTTTAGGAAAACAACCTTTGTTTATCTTGTGAAATAATCGATTTCCATAAGTATCCACTTATGGCCAATGCTAGAGATAGGATTTATCATCCCAACAAAATCCAAACCCCATTAAGCAGAGGGTTCCTCAATTACGATCAGGCTTAGTTGCATGGCAGAATTCTTCCACTTACCAACAAAATATTGGCATTGAGTACATTTTCACACCATGTGGTGTTCCTCAGAAAACATGGAAGACCAGTAATATCCTACCTGCATTATCTTCAAATTAGTAGTTTTGGCATAGAAATGTTTGCCCTCAAGACTGCTATGGAACTCATTTAAAAATCTTTCTGCTTGTGGCTTATCGAAGAAACGAAGCAAGATGCCATCATAATTTATTTTAAACAAAATCCCCTCAATTAGTACATACCTAGTGCCTTGCAGTCGATAGCAACATCTTTTGTGAGGCAAGATGTTGGTCGGGTACTGCCCCTTTTACATATATCATGTCTAATCTGTCATCCATGACTCATCAAACTCGAACCTGATCAAATTATTCCTCCACTAGGGAGCTTAATTCCTACACAAGGTATTCATAAAGACCTCTTCCTTGAAATAGCTTAGTTGGTTGAATGTCTACATTGTATCCTAGAATCTTGGTAATCTAGTTAGCCTTCTTTTTAGTTATTTTTCCCTTGGTGATATACTCCCAAACACAGGGATGGGTGATGAGAATGGTGATTTTGTTGGCTGATACTAGGTGTCAAAATTTCTTAATGCTTTCAACAATAGAAAAATCCTATTTCTCAATAAAATTGTACATGGCTCCATATCCTTTGAGATTCCTAGAGTTGAATGTGATGGGATGCTCTTTATTGTTGTCTTCATCTTTTTGGGTGACCACCAAAGCTATGCTTTGTTGGTTGTTATAGACATAGAGAAAGAAATACTTGGAGAAGTTCAAGTTTGCTAACACCAGGGCCATGAAGATGCCTACCTTTATTCGCTCTAAATTTATCTTTCCTATGGGAGTCCATTTGAATACTAGATTCTTCTTTAACATTAGCATCATAGGTCTTTTGATGCCTATGAAATCTGAAATAAACCAGGCGATGAAATTAATCTTCCCCAAAAAAGACTATCGCCCCTTCTAGTTGAATGGCAGCGGTAGCTCCATTATATCTTTCACCCTTTTGAGATCTATAGCTATTCCTTCCTTTGATACCACAAAACTGATTAGATTTCCTTAGAGCACTCCAAAAACATATTTCTTAAGATTTAAGGAAATCTTGAACTATTAGCATTTCTAGAAAACCTTTTCCAAAGGATCAAAGTAATCATCCTTTTATTTTGAAACCATTAAGTCATCTAGATATATTAGGATAATCTGATTATTAAACCCCTTGAAAGTGATATACATTGCTCATTGAAAGGTTGCACCATCATTGGAGAGCCTGAAGGGAATTTTTGAGTATACGAACATTGCCCACTTAATAGTGTATACACCTAAAATTGGTCTGGAGCATTCTGATTAATTAAATACAAATTATTTGATTAATTATCTTAATTTCCTCTACTATTGAATAAATAGAAATATTTATTTATATAGTTCACATTTAAATTCATCTTAATTAAATAAACAAAATTAAATACTTTGTTCAATTTAATTATCAAATCCCTATTTCAAACTATCACATCATTCTCGAATTAATTAAATAAAGATCAAAACACTTTATTGATTAAACTACCATATTCCTCTATTTAATTTAATAAACAACTATCCTATAGTTCGTTTTATTAAATTATTTATCTCCCTTTTCCTAATTTAAATAAATAAAAAATATTTCAATTAGAGCATAAGGAATATTCCAATCTACATTTCCTCAAAAATGAATTAGATTTCCTATGTCTAATCTATGTCTAAATTTGTCACAATTAATGCTTTGAAACTTCACGGGAAGTTTTGGAGACAAATTGGAGACAAATTTGGAATTTGATCTCTCAATCCTCTTCCATCAATCCTTTCTTTTCTCTTTCCTGGTGTTTTCATAAGTAAAGACAATCTCCATCTTTCTCTCAATTTCCTCCATCTCTCACCATTTAATTCTCCAGATTGAATCCAAGCCTCTCAAAGCTTTCCCTGTGCATTTCTACAGCTAGGAAATCTATAAATAAAGCCTCATTGAACCAAGAAAAGGATCCAGATAATCAAGCTTTTGCACTCTTACTCTGCAAGAATTCAAGCATCAAGCATCAAGCATTCACACATCAAGCATATCCGGCAATTCAAGCTTCAACCATGGCTGTCTCTTGTAGCTATAATTATCTATTTCACATCAATATCATGCTAGTTTAATTGATTTATCATTTATCATTACATTATCATCATCTCGTTCTTCAGATAGTCATTTTAACAGTCTTATTTGCTTACACAATCTGAGAGCAATTTAGATTTAATAAATCTTTGGAGATAGAGAGCAATATGACGCTTCAATTCATTATGTTGTTGAATTGATTCAATTTGTTTAGATCATTGATATAATGTCGTATTAAGAAGTGTTTTGATCTCATTCACATATTTACACTTACAGTTTGGCGCCCACCATGGGGCATTAACCCCAATTTTATCAAAATTATTAATTTTCTGGAAAGTGTCATGCAGGTTCGTAGCGTGCTTTCTTTTAACACTTCCGTTAAAAGTTTTAGCGCTTCTAGTCGCTATCTTAGTGCTTTCAACTTTAGCGCTTTCGGTCACTGATATAGCGCTTCTAGTCACTGTTTTAGCGCATCGGGTGTTTTAGCGCTTCAGGGTTCTGTTTCAGTGCTTTCGGGTTTTAGCATTTTAGGTAACTGTTTTAGCACTTTGGTGCAATATTCTAGCACTTTTGTATAAATTAGTCTGGATTTGATGCATCCGTGGCCAGATTTTAAATTTTTTTCTCACAGTTGGACTAAAATTGATTAATCTAGGATAGTCACTTCAAAGTTTACTAAAATTGATCAAACTAGGATAGTCACTTCAAAGTTTTTCTAAAATTGATCAATCTAGGATAATCACTTCAAAATTTACTAAAATTGATCAATCTAGGATAGTCATCACATTCTTATAGTAGAAGTTAAGAAGAACATCATGATTTCTATGAAGCAACACCTTCACATAGATTAGAAAATTTATTTTTGGGCTTTTAAAACAAGACAAACTTATATGTTGTGCTTGTGGTGATTAGGCTTATGCTCTCCCCTTAACTGGGTGACCAAAGTGCCAGATTCACTTTTACTTCATGTCATTTACGCTTTATTAAATCCTTTAGCAGGCTTGCCGTAGTGGGAAAAAGTACTCACCCTACGGGAACAACCAAAGCCAGGTTTTCCAACCCACTATAACAAAAATGAAAGTTGTTGATGAAAGTCCAACTTGACGGTAGTTGAGCAAGATAACCATCCCCAAAATCTTTGTTCTAAACATTGGGAGGTCTCCTGAGGGAGTTTATCTATTTGCCACACCGAATGGAACCCTATCTACGAACCATAGAGTAGTTTCTCACCGAGTTAGTATCCATACATTGTCATACTCGCAGTGCAAGGGGAGGGAAGAATCTTCCCCCAAGACACTCACCATATAATTACCAAGGACCGCTTGCTCAAGGGATTCAGTATCCACTTCCGTCACATTGAGTACACACTTGGCAACGACAAAAACACGGGCGCCCTCTAGGGGGTGACGCTGTTGTGTGAGTCAACGTAATTCAAGATGTGGGTTGTGAGTATTATGATGACCTACTTGTCCTTAAGTATGAGTCTGTTTGATTTCTGTACAAATTGTTAAAACAACTCGTCAAAATCAATAAAGATCATTCGTGATTTTTGAACATACACAATCTTTTTAGTTTTAAAACACTTATTCAAAATTGCTTGTCATGTTTTCACAAATTCATTTGAATCAGATTTAAAGATCATCCTGAAAACGTCAAGTCAAAACAAATCAAAAAATCCATGCTGCAAAAGTGGAAGTCCACCATGTTTCTCAAAAGAAAAATTAAAATCACAAAACCCAAGAAACCTCTCAGTTATAGAAATAAATTAAGGAGACAACGTTTTCTATATGAAAATCAGAAAATCTTATTACAACATAGAACATTCATTCACCGATACCACGATTTTGCTAGAGGTCACACATTAGATTACATGGTAGAACTGCTCTATTCACAAGCCTTCTTTCAAAGAAGAGCTCTCACACAATTCCACAACCGTAGTCAATGGATTCATCCTTCTTATCTTTCGCAATCCCTAATATAGTATGCCATAAGGCCAGATCATATTTTACAATAGAGAGTCGTAAACTTCTATTTTTAAGCATTTTGGAAAAACTTGTTTCAGCACTTTTGGTCTCTGCTTTAGCACTTCTGTGAAATAGCACTTTCGGGCACTGTTTTAGCACTTCCAGTCTATTTTACAGAGCTTTCGGTATAATAACGCTTTCATCAAATTCTATAGCGCTTTTGGGCACTGTTTTAGCGCTTCTGTAAAGTAGTGCTTCCATCATTTTCTACAACGCTTCCAGGCGCTATTCTAGCGCTTTTTGTCAAATAGCGCTCTGTCACCTATTTCGGCACTTCTGGACTCTGTTCCAGTGCTTCTAGTCTCTGTTTTAGCACTTTTAAAATAGAGAGCTCAAATTTTTTATCAGTCCATCAGTTTGTCATTTTATCCCCATTTTTCATCAGAATCAAATTTCTTCTTATCAGAACCACTGTCTAGGAACCAAAGTCAAAAAGGTTTATACAAATTTTCAAACTTATCAACTAAAACAAGATCTTGCAAATCACAAGTGTCAAAATCAAATACACAATCAATTACTACACTGAACTTTCATTATCAAGATATTATCATCCTTCATCATGAAACGAAGTATAGTGATTAACCTTTTAAATAGTGTCTCATCAATAAGATCAGTCATCCTATTTGACTTTGTTTAAAAAGGTTCAATTGACACTATCCCACACATAAGATCAATATTTCAGAAGAAAGGGCAAAAATTTGTATGCCAATCTTAACTAGGTACCAAAAACAGAGACTCTTAGAGCAAGAAATTTTAAAATCACAAGAAATGGCAGAAGAGAATCCTTGGAATAATCTAAACCGCAATGATAAGAACGAAATAACTCCGAAAGATATCCAAGTGGCTCAACAAGATCCCAAGTTTCACATATTTATGGAGAAAATTCTAGAACAGGACATGGAAAAATATCTTTTAATGTTAGCAAAATCAGTGGCAAAACTTCCAAAAGATTTTGATGTAAACCGTTTGAAAGAAACACTGGAAATGAATGAGACTAAGATACCACAACCTACACAAACAATAGATCCGGTTGCTACTTTAACATCACAGATGCAAATGTTACAGCAACAAATACAAGATATGACGAAAGGGACTACCAAGAGATATGCGATACAGGACATTTGTCCTTATCGTTTTGACGCAACGGTCAGCTTGATACCTTTCCCTAGATATTGTGAGATTCCAAAATCTGATAAGTATAATGGAAGAACGGATCCAATTGATCATATCAGAGAATTTAAAACAATGAGTCTGGAGTTTTCCCAAGAGGAAACTTATTTAATGAGATTATTCCCAAGGAGTTTGGGAGGATCATGCATGGAATGGTTTTCTAAGTTAAAACCAGGTATCAAAAGTTTTGAGGAACTCGTCAATAGATTTATCTCTCAGTACTCATTCAACATCCAACACGATGTTACTATCAAAGATCTTTACAATCTGAAACAAAACAAAGGAGAAACATTCTTGTCTTTTCTCCAAAGATGGTGATGCTTGTTTGCTAGATATCCTAGATCAATTCCTGAAGAGGAAAAGATGGAATTATTCATTAAAAACTTGACAGAAGAAGTGAGTTATAGATTGGAACTACAATGTCCTCCCACATTTGAGAAAGTGATAGAAAATGGTCTTAAAATCGAAGAGGAGTTATCAAGCATTTTAATGACAAAACAAACAACACAAGTAACTCCTCAAATCAATACTCAAGCAGTGAGAAGCCAAAATTTTGGCAAAAGAATTGAAATACAAATGAAACAACAAACGATCCACAAAACATCAAACCGATTTTTTTTTTTACCGCATCCACATCAAAGAATTAGACCAATGAGCAAAATGTCAAATCAAATACCCTACAAAGCAATGAACTCATAAAACCACAGTCATATAAAAAATCGTCAAATCGGTGAAGGTTCACACCTTTGCGTCAAACAATGGAATCAACAATGAAGGAACTAGTTACCAGAGGCCTTCTCACTGCACATGAAGCTAGGTTCTGGGATCCAAAAGTCAAACCATCATGGTGGAATGATGTTGATTATTGCAACTATCATAATAACAAGGGTCATAAAATAAATGACTGTATGGAATTGAAACATGCAGTACAAGATTTGGTGGACAACAACAAAGTGTATGTGGAAGGACCTCAAAATAACAATGATCATTTAGCCTTCAAAGATCCTTTGCCAAATTATGAAAAAGGTGCATCATCCTCAAACAGCAAAGGAAAGAACGCTAATCATGTCTATGACACAACAATCCTTTGTCTATCCGAAGTCAAACATGATCATACAGTTGGTGATAACATTGATGAAAATAAAACCAACAACATTACCTCTTTGAATTTACTTCCTAGCACGCAAAACTCTGATAATCAAATAAATGTCTTAAAAATCAGAGAAAATCAAGAACATCAACCCACCAATGTGCTAACTAGAGGAAAATCCAAAGTAATGTTAAAGGGAATTGGCTCCACACATGCAGTTCCCCCTCCATCACATTATGATGTTATCAATCAAATACAAAACACCCCCCGAGAGAATCAAGCACATCAATCGACAAACATCATGACTAGGGGGCAAGCCAAGGTAGTATTAAAAGGTGTAGGATCTCAACGTGTGGTTACACCTCAATCTCATTATAATATTGTCAATCAATTGCAAAATATCCCCGCATAAATATCGATACTGGAACTCCTTAAGTTGCCACCATCACATAAGGAAGTTCTCGAACAAGCATTAGTTGCCACAATCGTACCAAATAATCTGGATGTTTGTCAATTCCAAGCTATGGTGGGACATCTGACTACCCCACATTGTCTATCATTCTCTCAATAGGATGATGTCTCATTAAACCATCCGTATAACACAACATTGCATATCAAAGTATGTATCCATAATCATCATGTTAAGAGAGTTCTAATAGATGGGGAAGCTAGTCTAAACATTTGCACCCTCAAATTAGTTTGTGCACTAGGATATTCCGAAGATGCTATTGATGCTCGATGGAAAATGACCATCAAAGCATATGATGAGGAGGAAAGATCGTCAAAGGTTTAATTGTATTACCCATTCAAGTGGGACCCATGATGAAGCATATCACATGTCAAGTATTGGAAAGAGAATTGACATATAACATACTCTTAGGACGACCCTAGATTCATGAAATATAGGCCGTACCTTCGACATACCATCGATGCCTAAAGTTTCTAGTAAATGGACAAGAGGTGACAATAGCTGTTGATTATAATCATCCACAACATTGTGACACTTTAAGAATATCTCAAGACACCTTTCTCCCTCACAATAGGAAGCTTCAAGTTCATCATCATCCAAGAATGAATAAAGTCCAAGCATCACTACCAAGTGGGTGCAAAAGAAAGGTAAAGAAAAGGAAACAAGTCATGTGGAAACAAACAATCTGGATACACAAACTTCTCTATCAGACAACTTTCAAAAATAAGTTCAGTTGACAGATAAAGGAATGGGATAGTACTCAATGGAGCAATCGCTTAACTTATCACAATTAATGCCATCTCCTAGGAAATATGGTCAACCATCACTGATCAAACCTCCAACATCTTTACCTAGCACAATTCTTCAAGAAACATTTGTAAAATCCAGAACCATAGCAGAAGAAACAAACAATAAAGAAATCCTAGATTGGCTTTACAAGGATGACGAAACATCAACATCAGAGATCGGTATCAAAAATATTAGCATCAACACAGACAAGTATGGAAAAGGAAAGGCTATTCTTGAAAAGATGGGTTATGAAGGACAAGGACCCATAGGATTAAGAAAGGAGGGGATATCAGAACCTATCAACCTCTCACTCTCCACACAAAAGAAAATCCAGGACTAGGATATTCTAAGGAAGAGAAACAAGAACTCAAGGAGAAGGTTGTAGAAAGAATTCTTCAACTAAGAAATTGCTTTGAAACCGATTCCAATGAGTATGAATGGGATTCCTTATCTGATGTATCTTTTATGGATATACATTGTGATATCATCCAACAATATACACCCACAAGGGAGGAGGGCCAAGGCTCTAGGTCTAGACCAATCATGGGAGAGTCACTAAATATCGATGATTCAAGTGAGGACGAATAGACCTCGAGCGAACTAGACAATCTAGAGGAAAGTACCATCATGGATCTCGATATTCAAACAAATGATTATGACGATGTTTCTATCCTCACTCTTACCTCCATTGACCTAAATCAGTCTGATGATACCATGCCATTAATCCATCCAAAACTTATTGATTGGGAACCTATTGAACCATTGACTGTACCAAAATTTACAAATGATGATGCCATCGTGCATTTCCTATGTCATACCAGACCTGACACAAATGCTATCTATAATACTCATAACATTATGACTCAACAGGAGGGTGTCAAATCTTCGAGTTGCAAAATTGACAACAGGGAAAATAGATCTATTGGTGAAAACCATTCTATGGCAGCATTAGATCTCGAAAAAGTAAAAATAAAGAATGCATCCAATGGTGAGAACCTTTTCGAGGCACTGAAGGATGGAAGATTTGACACTCTCCCAGAAAACTATCATGAGCGATCATCAATTCTGGTCGAACCTACACAATCGGTGGACATTGGCACAAAAGAGAAGGAAAAAGTTCTACATCTAGCAGAATCAATGACTGATCAAGAGAGACCAGAATTTATCAATTTCAATAAAGCAAGAAGTATCAACTTCACTTGGTCATATTTTGATATGCCAAGCTTAGATCCAAATCTACTTATGCATCATTTGTCTTTGCCAAAAGGAATTAAGCCTGTTAAGCAGAAATTAAGAAAAATGCATCCTCACATTGCATTAATGGTAAAGTCAGAATTAAAGAAATTATTGGATGCTAAATTCATAAGGTCTATAGACTATGCTGAGTGGATATCAAACATAGTACCTGTTTCAAAACCAAACAACAACATCAGAATCTACATGTATTTCAGGGACCTAAATAAAGCATGTCCAAAGGATGATTCTCCACTACCAAACATTGACATCATCATGGACTTAATAGTTGGACATGCCATGTTATCAATCATGGATGGTTTCTCAGGGTACAATCAGATAAAAATAGCTCCAGAAGATCAGGAAAAGACAGCTTTCACATGTCCATGGGGGACCTTCTGCTGGAACATCATGCCTTTTGGTCTAAAGAACGCAGGAGCTACATATCAATGACCTATGACGACTATTTTCCATGATATGATGCACACCTTCATGGATGATTACGTGGATGACATCTTGGAAAAATCTACTACTAGGGAAGGGCATTTTCATATCCTCAACAAAATCTTCACACGAATGGAAAAATTCAAAGTCAGGTTAAACCCTAAGAAGTGTGTCTTCGGGGTTACATAAGCAAAACTGCTAGGGTACATTGTCTTAGAAAAGGGCATTGAAGTGGATCTGGAAAAAGTCAAAGCTATAATGGAGATGCCACCTCCTAAGAATATAAGTCAACTTCGATCATTGCAGGGAAGGCTCCAGTCACTCAGAAGATTCATCTCTCAGTTGGCGGATAAAAGTCATCCTTTCAATCATCTATTGCATAAGAATATAGTTTTCAACTGGGACGAAGGGTGTGAAATGAAATTTAGTATGATCAAGCAATATCTAATGTTGCCACCCATTCTCATGCCACCAACAGAAGGAAGGCCCCTCATATTGTATATTGCTACAACAGATATCTCATTGGGGGCACTTTTAGCACAAGAAGATAATGAAGGAAAAGAGCACACCATCTACTACATTAGTATAACTTTAAATGGCTATGAAATAAATTGTACATTCATATAAAAATCTTGCTTAGCAGTGGTGTTTGCTACTCAAAAACTAAGACACTACATGCTGACTCATACAATTAGGTTAATTGCAAAGATCGGTCCTTTGAAGTATCTACTAAGTAAAGTTGCCTTAACAAGTAGACTGGCGAAATGGGTTATGCTCCTAAGTGAATTCGACATTCAATATGTCGAAAGAAAGGAAATCAAAGGACAAGCAATCACTGAACAGCTAGTTGAAGCTCCTCTACCAGATGATCGCCCAATGACAATGGAATTTCCAGATGCAAACATTATGATAGCAATGCCACAACAATGGATACTATATTTTGATGGATCATGCACACAATGAGGATCAGGAGCAGGGATTTTGTTCATCTCTCCCCAAGGACACACAATTCTAAAATCCTATAGACTCATGTTCCAATGTACAAATAATGTAGCAGAATATGAAGCATTGATTATTGGGGTCAAAACAACAATTCAGTGGAATATCAAATTCTTAAAGGTATATGGGGACTCTCAACTAGTCATTAATCAAGTGAATGACAAATATCAGACAAAAGATGAAAAGTTGATGCCATACAAACAACAAATAGATTATTTGAAACAGTCTTTTGCCAATATCACATTTGTTCAAATTCCAAGGGCAGAGAACAAAGCTGCAGATGCCATGGCTACAATTGCTTCATTTCTACAATTGCCTGAGAAATGTGTTTGTTATGAGTTTATGGTAGAACAAGTATCATGTCCCTCCCATTACAATCCAGAATCCGCTACCATTTGCCATATCAAACCCACTAAAACCTCCATCTATGAAACAATTTATGACTATCTGAAAAACGATGTCCTTCCTCCTGATTTATCCCAGAACCAAAAAAGAAACTTCATCTGCCAATCCTCAAGACATACTTTGATAGCTGACATACTTTATCATCGAGGTCTTGATGGTACCCTACTCCAATGTCTAGAATGCAATGAGTTTGAAACGACCCTACAAGAGGTTCACGAGGGTATTTGTGGCACTCACTCAAGTGGAATAACTCTTGCCAAGAAATTCCTCCGGTTGGGATATTATTGGCCATGCATGGAGAAGGAATCCTATCGATTTGTTAAGAAATGCCAAAAGTGTCAAATTCACAACAATTTGATTCATGCACTAGCACAGGAACTGCATCCCTTTACAACAACATGGCCTTTTTGTTAATGGGGCCTAGATCTAGAGGGAAAAATCAATCCATCTTCATCTAATGGACACAAGTTCATTATTACGGCTACGAAATATTTCACTAAATGGATTGAAGCAGTACCTCTTACTACCATCACTAGGAAGCAGATCTCCTCTTTCATTTTGAACTACATCATATGTCGGTATGGAATTCCTCAATCCATTATCACTGATAATGGACGACCATTCAGGAATCAAGATGTCAAAGAACTATGTGATAAGTTTCATATCCAACATCGGTTTTCAACACTGTACTATCCTCAAGGGAATGGCCAAGCAGAGGCCTCAAACAAAACCATACTCAAAATCCTCAAAAATATGGTTAACGATGTTGGACGTGACTGGCATGTTCAACTCAACCCTGCACTATGGGCCTATAGAACAAGCATCAAAACACCAACGGGAGCTACACCATTCGCTTTGGTATATGGATCAGAAGCCATATTACCCATTGAAGTTAAAATTCCATCCCTTCATGTATCACTCAGAGGTATCATTTCAGATGAAGACTATAGGGTATCTAGACTGCAGGAACTAGAACTACTAGATGAGCATCGTCAACAAGCTGTTAACCATTTAACGGCTTATCAACAAAGGATGTCAAGAAGTTACAATCATAGGGTAAAATCGGGAGTCTTTCAGGTTGGTGACTTGGTGCTAAAGGAAAACCCTAGGAATCAGCAGGATAGAGAAAAGAAAGGAAAATTTGAGCCTAACTGGCTTGGTCCTTTTATCGTCACATCAGTGTATGGATTAGGAGCATATTAGTTATCAACGTCAGAAGGGGATCTGTTTGATGAACCTATCAACAGTATTCATCTCAGAAAATTCTATGCTTAAAAAAATCCTAGTGCACGGGACAAACTTTTGAAAATTGTTTCCTTGGTGAAAACCTAGCAAACAGGCATCTTGGCAAACACAAAAATAAAAAAATAAAATAAAAATTACAAAAAAAGAAAGAAAAATAAAAAAATGAGAAAAATAACACAAAGGGTGTAATCAAAGCATATGGTGAAAACCTAGAAACAGGCGTCGTATGTGATTCTAAGATCAGTTTTCCCATCTATTTGGATATATGTCAAGATCATTCACCTGAAAGTCAGTATCAATTCATATCATATCATTTCGTCTGGCCATCATTACATCCATTATAAAAATCATGTCACATGGTCAACATATCACTCCATAGCTTGGGGGAAAAATCTGGATATCATTAGGGGTAATACAAACGTATCGATTTCACCAAAGGGCAACACAACCATATGACAGAAAACCGAAAACAAAAATCAAAGCACAATATCAATCATCGTCAGAAGGCATCAACCATCCATATCATATCGAAAATCCAAAAACATGTCAAAAAGGTAAGTCTAAAAAAGCAACATTCAAAAACATAGGTCTGTGTCAGTTGAACTACGTGGTCTCTACGTGTGTAATGTAGGCAAGGCTAATCTTTGATCAGCCCCCGAGACCCCTAAGATAGGTTACTAGGTTAGGTCTTTAGTCAAAAATCTTGAAAATCCAAAAACATGTCAAAATCAGGATGGATGATCTAAAATCTTAAAAATGAATGGAACACTCTAAGTAAACAATGGATAAATTATACTTTTGATTATCATTTCTTTGGAGTAACTCAATGAGGTATTGAACTAGAGGAACAAGGAAAAAGAATGATATTTTTATTGTCTACTATCTGTACGTTAATCATATAAATGTGTGAATTGTCGGGGGATGTGCTATGCAAATGTATCACCGATGACATTCAGAACTCACACATTGAAATGATTAATCACTGCTTGTTTACACGATGAATGCTCAGGTCATCTCTATTCAATTATACCTCGATGCTTGTGTTCGATTGCAAAATCAAAAATCATGAAAGTAGTACTTGGGTTGTCATTGGATTAACACAACCATTGACGCTTGTACTCACTTTCAATATACAATAAAAGCTCTATGATGATACCAAGCACAAAAAGACTGTTAAAATGACATTTGTTTTGTATATCGTTGCATGATTAAATTAGATTGCATTCATAAATAAATTCATTATTTGCAGAGTATTTGTTGCATAAAAGATTCCAATCAATGATTATCTACTCTACAAATAAGATTGAGTATACTTGACATAAGATCCAAAATCATCATCAGTTACCATATAGTTACAAATCATCATCTCATCATTAAATTTTTCATCATTTCATCATCCATACAGATTTTTACATCATAATAGATATACATTTATCAAATACATGGTGCATTTATATCATCACTTTCATTACATCTTTTATCACCTACATCATAAAACATCATTATATCATTATTATTATGTTATTTATACAATTATGTATCCATACATTTAATAAATAAAATCACATCATTACACCCATCAAAGATCATCCATCATAAGATCATTCCATTAAATAATTGTTTCATCATTCCATCCATCCATACATATTATCTCATCACATCATATATCCATATATCATATATTCTACACATGCATTTATCATTGCATCATTGCATTAAAATAAATCATCATTCATATACACCATCATATTTAAATCATCACAAACTCATATAATAAAAGCATCCATCACATAGAAATCATGAAACCATCATCATATCACATCAAATACATCTCATATATATATCATCAAGTGTCAAGTATACAATGAAGTCTAAAATTACATCATAAAATACATCAATGAGGATCATCAATAGCCTCTATGACCTGCTACTGCCAGAGTGAGTAGGCCCAACGGGACCTAGATCTCTAGAATCTATGCATGGAGGCTATGTCACGCCCTCACTAATTGTCTGTGTGTGTGTCTGTCCAGATCTCGACGGGGCATAACTGACTCGGCGCTTGGCAAGCACTACATCATGATATTGGCCTCGGTAGAACTCTGCCTCTCAGCCAACCTGCATAACCTCTCTCATATAATCACCAATGGAGGTGCCATCGGCCAATCTCTGAAGGGTGTCTATTGTCTCCTGTGCTCTCTCGGCAATCTGTCAAGCACTGTCTCGCTTAGCTGTCAGGGTATCAGCCTGTGTCTGCATGCCGGCTAACTGCCCCTGTACTTGTGCTAAGGCCTGTGTGTGAGCCTGTGCCTGGGCCTGCATCTGTGTCTGAGTTTGCACAAGCATACCCTGAGCCTGTACCAACTATGCCTATAAGGTTTGGACCTGTGCCTGAAGCCCAGCTATCTGTCTCTGTTGCCCGCCTGCCAACACTATCATTGCTTGCCTCTTGTGAGGCCTACTAGAAGAAGGTGCACTGCTGATGTCTGGCCCTGCCCCTTTATATCCTCCACTCTCGCCATCACTGTCATCACTGCTACTGCTATCACCACTATTGCTCCCTGAGCTATAGTCAGATGAGGAATCCTATCCACCCCCACTGTCAGCAGAACCCTCGGCCACATCCTCCACTACAGGTAAAGGTGTTGGCTCATCAAGAATAGTAATGTGAGGATGGGGGACTAAGGCCAAGAAAGTTGCATACTCCTCTATCACAGCTACCTCAAAGATATCTCTTTGCATGTCCCAGGGAGATGGCTATAATGCTCTGTACCCCTCCACGAGAACATCATAGGATAGAGTCGGACCCCAATCAGGAATATCCATTCATCGCCTGGCATAATGAGCTACTCCCTATGACATGCACTAAACAATGCCATACTGTCTGTATACCCAATGGAGCAAGAATCTCTCTAAAACAAATGGAGTCTGACCGATGAGGTACATAGAATCACACAAAAACTCCAACACTGCACCATCCTCATCCCACTCCTCGTAGTCAAGGTATGGGTGCTAGATAACTATCTCAGTATCATCAAACACCTATCTCCAGTGCTCTAACTTGCCCATCCAAGCCTGCGTAAATCGACCACTGTATCAGAAAACATATGGCCTGCTGGCTAGTCTGTCTGTAACTGGAAATGGCCGACAAATAGCAAAATGCTCCCAAGCCCACACCTGTAGCAATGTCATCCCAACAAATAGACTACGTGCATCTAAGTACACCACTAAATGTAAAACATGATAAAGATGCTCTAACATGCACATCCCCCACGCATATCTGGTACCATGTACCATCATGCTCTCTAGAGTCCTGCCCCAGCCAATGAGGAATCCCTTTGACCTACGATCAGGGCAAAGGAATCCTCCAATGAATCCAGCTAACACTGTTGGTAGTGTAGCATAAGAATCTACAATCCTCCGCCATCGAATGCTAGGACCCGCTATGGCCTGATCCTGAAATACTCTGCAAAGACCATCTCTGCTGCTAGTCCCATGAGAATCATATATCACAATCTCCCCCATGAACAGAATACGCAATATGCGCCACACATCCTCTGGTATGATTGTCATCTCGTCGATGGGTAGGTGAAAGGTGTTGTGGTAGCTATGCCACCTCTCAGCCAACACGGTCAACAAACCCCGATTAATCCTAATCTGGGGCATATCAAGCAAACTCGTGGGACCACACTGGCCTATCACCTGAAGCTCACCCGATGTCAAGTGTGGTACCAAATCTGTCATTTGCGGAAATCTCTCTCGCATCGGGAGAGTACCCAGATCCTCCTATCAGCATAACGAAAAAATCTACAATCAATGAACTATGTCAAGGAATCAGAGGTCATTCTACTATCAGTCTATTTCAAAAGCTTTGGTATGAATTTTTGATAAAAATTCATAGGCGAACATCAAACCTCACCTATCATGAGGTTCTCAAATCATCAAAAAACCTCACCTATCATGAGGTTCATCAAAACATTATCTAGATCTCTCCTATCATGAGATTTATCAGATATTGAATCATTTCCTCGCCTATCATGAGGATCATCACAAATAGAATTTCTTCTCGCCTATCATGAGAGTTAGTCTTATTTTAAAATCATCAAATCCAACATCAAGAGGTTGGATTATCAATCATACCAATCCATAGAATGGACATAATCAAAATTGGCAAATCAGGGTTCACTAAGTCAAAATCTTCATTTATGACCCAAAGCGCTAAAATAGGCTTCCAAAGTGCTAAATACCAAAAGCGCTACTTTATTAGCTAAAAGCGCTAAATCAGAAACTCAAAACGCTAAAACCATGAAAGTGCTATTTTAGCACCCAGAAGCGCTAAAAGTCCCGACGCGCTATTTTTTTGCATCAAAGTGCTACAATAGGTCGTCAAAGTGCCACTTTACTAGAAGTGTTAAAACAGACCTTGAAAGTGCTAATTCACCGACCCAAAGCGCTAAAAGTCTCAAAGCGCTAGAATCCGGCTTCAAAGCACTAATTCTGGGCTCCTAAGCGCTAAATCATTGAAAGCGCTACATTACAACATTGAAGCGCTAGAGTTTTCAACGCAATCGTTAAAACTAAAAGCGCTAAAATACCTACTGGAAGCGCTACACTGGAGTGTAAGCGCTATAGCGTGGCTTGAAAGTGCTGAAACTAAGCTAGACATGCCTATGACCTAAAAAGCATAAAAAACAAAAAAAAATCATGAAGTACGAGGAGGTCAAGGGGTACATACCAGAGGTCCATATGCAGGTGGTCGTCGATGGCGTTGAACGCGCTCGAATCATTGAGCGTGGTAGGGGATATGCATCTCACTCCAGCTAGTAGAATAGTCTTTATCACAAAGATTTTTGAACTCAAATAATGAAAATGACTTTGAAAATGACCTTTTGCACTATTTATAAATTTTAAAAAGGTATTTTTGATGAAATTTATTATATTTTGATTAATTTTACCCATGAAATTAATTAAAATTAATCTGAGGATTCTATTTCTTCATCATTTTGTTGGGAGATAAATTATTTTATTATCAAAATTTTGAAAAATTCTAAAAATCATCATATCATTAATTTATCTCCTGAGGGGGCATATTATCAGCAATCATCTGAAAATCAATGTCTGGGGCATATCTGGGGCATACGAAATTTATTATCATCGATCCTGGCAGTAGCAGCAAAAATATTCTTCAAACCAATGCGTAAACACATCACTTCGAAGAGGGGCAAAATGTATACACCTAAAATTGGTCTGGAGCATTCCAATTAATTAAATATGAATTATTTGATTAATTATCCTAATTTCCTCTACTATTGAATAAATAGAAATATTTATTTATATAGTGCACATTTAAATTCATCTTAATTAAAAAAACAAAATTAAATACTTTGTTGAACAATTTAATTATCAAATCCCTATTTCAAACTATCACATCATTCTTGAATTAATTAAATAAAGATCAAAACACTTTATTGATTAAACTACCATATTCCTCTATTTAATTTAATAAACAACTATCCTATAGTTCATTTTATTAAATTATTTATCTCCCTTTTCCTAATTTAAATAAATAAAAAATATTTGAATTAGAGCATAAGGAATATTCCAATCTACATTTCCTCAAAAATGAATTAGATTTCCTATGTCTAATCTATGTCTAAATTTGTCACAATTAATGCTTTGAAACTTCACGAGAAGTTTTGGAGACAAATTTGGAATTTGATCTCTCAATCCTCTTCCATCAATCCTTCCTCTTCTCTTGCCTGGTGTTTTCATGGGTAAAGACAATCTCCATCTTTCTCTCAAACTCCTCCATCTCTCACCATTCAATTCTCTAGATTGAATCCAAGCCTCTCAAAGCTTTCCCTGTGCATTTCTATAGCCAGGAAATCTATAAATAAAGCCTCATTGAACCAAGAAAAGGATCCGGATAATCAAGCTTTTGCACTCTTACTCTGCAGGAATTCAAGCATCAAGCATCAAGCATTCACACATCAAGCATATCCAACAATTCAAGCTTCAACCATGGCTATCTCTTGTAGCTATAATTATCTATTTCACATCAATATCATGCTAGTTTAATTGATTTATCATTTAGCATTACATTATCATCATCTTGTTCTTCAGATATTCATTTTAATAGTCTTATTTGCTTACAAAATCTGAGAGCAATTTAGATTTAATAAATCTTTGGAGATAAAGAGCAATATGACGCTTTCAATTGATTATGTTGTTGAATTGATTCAATTTGTTTAAATCATTGATATAATGTCGTATTAAGAAGTGTCTTGATCTCATTCACATATTTACACTTACAAATAGTGAACATTGTTTTATGCTGGTCTTCCTCCTCTACATAGACCTAGTTAAAACCCAAAAAACCATCGAGAGAGGAGAACATCTCTAATCCAACAACGATCTACTAAGTCTACTCCATTGATGGCAAAGGGTAGTGATCTTTTAGAGAAGCTTTTTTTTAAATCCCTAAAATTCATGGAGAGTCAAATATCACCATTCTTTCTCCCCAGTAGTATAAGATTAGACACCTAGGTGGAATGCTTGATTAGGTATATGATCCTTGATTTGATTAATTTGGTGATCTCTTGTGCCATCAATGCTTTGACCTTTAGATTGACTAGCCTTTGCTTTTGTCAGATAGGCTTTAAGCCTTTGGCCAATTCAATATCATGTTGGATTACACCTAGATCGTGTTCTCTTAGATCATCATACATCCAAGCTATGACCCCATCATATCTAGAACATAGACCTTTTAGTCTCTCTTTATCCTTCTGTGGAACGTCTCTTCCAACTTTTACCTTTCTACCATTTTTGACATCAAGATCTTCATAGTCTTTCTCATCGAAAATGAATCTTTGTTTTCTATTTCTCGCTTCCCCATAGTTGAAAATATTTTCAAGAGAAATAAAAACTTGAGGGAGCTTATTTCCATTTAATTGGATCAGCTGCCCTTTCATAGGTTTTCTTACTTTAGAATATAAATGGTCGTAAGCTTTTCCTGAATTATGTAAAAACCTGGAAATCTAAACATCATCCTCAAAAAATTTCCAATTTTGATCATTTTCGGGAATTGATGGTCGAATGATGATCTGTACTAAATTTTGCTTCATTGTTGATTTTAAAATTAGGTCAAATTGTGAACCAATTGAAGCCATCCAATCAGAAATATTGTTCTAGGATAATGGGATAACCTGTATGTTAAAAGCTTCAAATATTCTGATCAAATCCCATAATCTGTGTCTATAAGACTTCAATCATACATTTTTGGTAGCTGCTTTCCCATGGACTTGGCTTACAACCAACTCCAAATCTCCAAATGCTTGTACTCTCTTCACACGCATCCATTTGGCAAGAAACAAACCATGGACCAAGGCCTTATAATCAACATCATTATTTGAGCATTGGAACTGGAAAAAAAAGGCTTTGAGAGTCTTTGATCCGATTGGGGATACTAATTAGATACTTGCTCCAAAATTGACCTTGCATTTGACGCCATCAAAATATAACTTCCATAATCTGTTGTCACCTAGACGGCTAAGCTTTTCCTATTCTTTTACAAATTTTGGGAAGACTTGGTCATCATTGAAGATCACATAGGTGCCTAATCCGGTAGCATGGAAGTTTCCAAATAGGTCGGAGTTAATAAAATAGTTGAGGAGGACCTCCTCTTTGGGGATCTGATCACTCATGTCTTCCTCGTCTTCTAACATTTCTACACAATATGTCTCTTGTTTTGAGGAGGTATGCACTCCTTCAAAGCATAGGACCGCATTGTCCACTATATGTTATGGGTGCAAGGATTTGGATAGGATCTTCATCTTTGCCCCATGCTTGGTCTATAATATCATATGAGACCAATCAAGTGCTAAATATCCACTAAGCTTCACTATAAAGTCCCTTTAAAGGCACATCACGAACACTGGGGAGATGTCTATCACAACTAATTCTTGTTTAACCATTTGGCTCAGAAATGAGAAGAGGGTCAAAAATAGAACCTTGATGCGACCAATGGTTGGAACCTTCTTCCTATCTAATTGCATGATCCCTTTCTCAAGAGGTTCAAACTTGAGTTTTAGGGCATTGACCACTTGTTTAGGCATGACTGTAGTACTAGCTCCTGAATCAATCATGTTATTGTGTAAAAGCTTATCTCCAAAAATAAGTGTTAAAAGGAAAGGTGTGGGCTTTGGCTTGCTTAGCTCTTTCACCTTTGCATTGTTCATGATGTTGGCGTATGTTGTAGCTCTCAAAAATTGGAGGTCTAATGCGAGCTCTTTGTCTTTAATTTGATCGTGTAACAGAATCACATCTACCCATAGTATTTTTCTTCTTTCTTTAATTATTCCTGGAGCAACGTCCTTTGTTCCGAAATTGTTATAATATCCCATAGAGATAAAATAATGGGTACCTTCTTCAATGGTTCAACCACGTTGAAGATTTTGACTGGTGGGACCTTAGGTTTGAATGGTGGTATCTCTCTCGTCTTTGAGAGAGGCCAATCCGACATGGGTAGGCTCAGCGCTTTGTCTTTCTTCTTCTCTAGCAATGACGAAGCTTGTGACTGATGAGTGGGTCGGGCCTATATGGCTTTATTTTCTTGTGTTTGTGGTTGACATGGCTATGAACGCTATGGATCTTGTTGCACGTACTCTCCAGTGAACCTTCTTTTGGACCTTGTGTTGTATTCTAACTGTACCTATGGGGCACTAGTCACCAGAGCATCATTTGCAAATAATGCATCTTCTTCTTCCATCCAAGAGAAGATAACTTGGTCCAGTGTGATATATCTAACTCTTTCTTTAAGGACATTCCTTGCATTTTCTCTCTAAAGAAGACATTCTCCATTTTGGGAGACTGATATTCCTCCATGCTCGAGACCACACCCTGGCTTCTCTACTTTGATATCTTCTAATGAAGATTTCCCCTTGGAGAATTTCAAGGTATATGGCTATCATACACGAGAAGCACCATGAATTCTCATCCTCCACTAGGTTGTTCTAGCCTGAGACTAAATCTTTGCTTGGATTGTTCTTGGAGGTTTGAAGCGACATGGTAACCGAGAATATCTGGTTTGTAGGAGATAGTTGTTGACTTCCTCCTTTTGAGGCTTCTTGATATGCATTTTGTTGATAAGATGGCCTTCCTCCTTGATAGGTCTGTGTGGGAGGCTTCATAGGTGTTGCTTGCTATCGTTGAAGGAGGACTAGCTCATTCGCAAAGGACTCCATGAGATTCTTCATATCATTCACATCTGATGCTAGTGAAGAGGAGCTCGATGTGCTTGGTTGCACACTAGGGTATTATAACCAATGTGGTTTCTTGTGGATTGGAGGTTCTTAGAGTAATTTCTTCCTAGCGGCCACCAAATATTTTTGTGAACATGGGAATCGGTGGACATGGTGGAAGCTTCCCAGCATCAATCAGACTATTTTCTACATGCACAACTAGATCATATTCATCAGGCAGAATATATCCTCCCATAGACTACACCATGATAGTGATATCTAAATTGAAAGCCTTTAGATAAATCATGAACACTATAGCGGTCAAAGGCCTGGTAGTCATAGGAATTCTTTTCCAGGTTCTGTGAAACCTAGTGTTGAAGTCACTCATGACCTCTTGCGGGGCTTTTTTGACGGTGATTAATTGTTGCAACAATGAGGAGCGATCTCCCTTTTTGGAGAAGTGCTCAAACAACTTCTCTTCAAGTTTGTCCCAAGAGTAGATAGAACTAGAAGCCAAAGACCTATACTAGTCCTCGGATTTTCCTTTGAAAGACGTGTCCAGTAACCTTAGAGAAAAATTCTCTTCCACGATGTATGTACTCTGCATACCTCTGCTATATCTTGGAGATGTTTGGAGGGGGTCTTGAAATCCTTCTTGAAAAAAATTGGGATAGCCTTAAGAGCATTGGTTGGTATGGAAGGCCATACATCTAGGGTTGTAGGTGGTTGTAGTAGAATACCACTATCCCAAGTTACAAAATTTCTAGGAGTAAGGTTACCTAGATGAGCAATCGAAAAAATATTCCTATGGATTGGGTATACTAGTATTCTGATTTGGAAAGTTCGACCTCCTGGTGGAGTAGATAAATATCTAGATCATGGGCTAACACTTTTTTCCTTGTTGCTTCTTATAGGTGATACAAAATTTGTAAGTCTTCTTCTCCTTGATACTGAGTCAGGTAACTGGGAGTACTGGAAATGGCCTCTTGAAGATACTCTTGTTTGGATTTTGGGCATGAAATGTCTAGCCTCTTTTATTAGTCTGATTTAAGAAGTATTTATGACTTCTAATCAAACATTCAAAAAAAAACTTTGGTCCCATCGAGCATGCCAGAAAAATAATTGTTGATCATCAAAAATTATGCTTCTCTGACAGCCTTATGGGAAATCTAGTGAGTGGGGGGGCAATTTGCGCATCACTGAATGACCTCCTAGATTTTTATTGAAAGTTGGCTCTTCTTTGTTTTTTGGGAGAAAAGGTAGAAATAAATGTAAATAAAACAGAGAAATGGTGATCTCCCAAAGCTTTTACAATATTTCAGACCTTAACTATTCCTTATAACGAATATGATAGACACATAATGTAGCAGACCCTTAATTGTTGGGAAGAGAACGAGCAAAAAAGGCTAGAGAAAGCACAATACAATCTTTCAAATCTCCCCATGGGAAGCACCCATTAAGGTCCAATCAAACATAACAAAACTCTAAAGATTAACAAAAATATCCAAAAACTCAAAACCCTTCTCCCTTCACAACATAATATGGAAAATGGCAAACTTTTTACAAAAAATGAAAAAGTTCAATAGACATAATCTAGTTTCCGAAAGCTAACATTCAACATAGAAGCTTAAGAACATGAAAATTAGCCATTTGAACTATCAAAGAAAACTTAACTCAATATTTTTAACATGAATGAAATATAAAAAAGAAACTTGACAAAGGCCATAGCATGCACAATTTCAAATATTTCTCCCAAATAGATCGAGCTTCAATAATATATGAACTGAAAAAAAAGGTCGGATGCCAATATGATGATAGTTTGAATTAAACTATAACATTTCAGAGACAATAACAGTATTCGAATTGTAAAATATTCTACTTCTGAAAATATAAACTCCCTAATATATCTATATCCTTTGAATTCGAGCGAGTGAGCAATATTAGATTTGTGAGAATAGCTTTGAAGAAAATCCCACTAAGTTGACACATGCCCCGACCTGCACTCGAAAGAAAAATGATATGTAAAAGTTAATAGGGTGATCCCACAATACTGTTTTAAATTTTTTGGGAAAACTAGACACCAAACTAATTTTTTTTAGCTAAATCTTCACTTTCGGGCTCCTATTACGGCTAAATCGTGAGGAATTGGAAGATGATGAAAACTAGTGATTTATGATGTTTTGTTTATAGATTCTAAACTTTTTTTTTTCTTTTTTTTTGGAATCAAATTGCACTTATTTTTCCATCTCCTTCGAAAATTAGTTTTTTTTTTTAAACAACATTTTTAAGGAGTGACACTCACCATATACAACATAACTTTTTTTGTATGAAGGATAAGATTCTAATTTTTTTGAATTTATTTGTAACTACGATATATAGCACTTTCATTTGGTTTTATAGTGTTTTATTGAATATTTTTTCCTTAATCAAGTTTTGAAGTCAAACCAATTACAATTCAGACATAGGCGGACCGTCTACAACATAAATTTTTATGTATGTATCAAAATTCAATTTTTTTTTTAATGGATCAAGCACATCAATACCTAGCCCAAAAATATTTTTTAAAATTTTATTTTGATAAGCTGCTATTTTTCCACATGTGCAAAACAAAAAACTTGATTTTTCAGTGGAAAACCTATGTTTAATAAAACTAAAAAAGCACATACATATTAAAATTATATTCGTTGGATAGCTCGTTCTGAGGAATACCATCTTCCAGTTGGGTCTGTGAAGTCTCCTCCATTTTCATCCTCAACCCGAGCTTCGAAGGGCAAAAATATGGAGTCTTTTTTGTGTCGGAGGTTGGGAAGGTGGGAAAAGGGGGGTTCGCTCGAACCCTGGTTTGATCCAACCAGGGTTCAAGCAAACCCCCTTTCCACAATGGGAAACATGGGTTCCCACATGCAAAGGGGTTCGCTCGAACCCTGGTTGGAGCGAACCCCTTTTGGGTACATTCGAGCCCCTCAAAACGATTTTTTTTTGCATGGGTGAGGTTTTTGGAAGTTTTCCTTCCTCACTTGAATTGTAAACCACTTTTGTGGGTTCACCCTTGTGCAACAACTACATGGTGCATTGCATGCCTTTAGGAGCAGCCTTCGCATTTTGGGTGCAAATTCATCCTAAAGCCAAAAAGAGTAAGGGCAAAAAACCAAAAAAAATTAAAGGCAAAATTGCTTTGCAAATACATGCATACATAGATACATACATACAAGCATGCATACATACGTCATTCATTCATACATACATACATACATACATACAAGCATACATTCAATCAGGTTTACATACATCCATGCATACATAAATACAAATATAATGGAAACATACATACATCAAACATACTTAAAAATATTCCAAGAGAGACATAATGTGAGTGCATTATAACGTGCTCGCATTATGTCAAACTTGACAAATATGCAGAAAACTTTTGCAATGAACGTGTTATAACATGAGTGTCTTATACATTGCTTTGGGAATCCCGAAGCCTTAGGCTTGGGATTTTCTTTGGATTTCCAACCCAAAAGCTTGGAGTGCCCTCCCAATGTCCAAAGACATGTTTTTACATATTTTATAAGATTTTGCATAATCTTGTTCATGCTAACCATTAGGTTTGTATGTGTTTTAAGGTCAAACAAATCAAACACCTAGATAATGTTAGGCTTTCTCTTAGCTATTTAACAATGTAATTTATTTCACATTTCGATAAAAAAATCCTTTCATCTTCAATTTATTTTATTTGTGTGTCCATTTTTTGGAAAAAGTTAGTGTTTTGTATTTTTTACTTTATAAATTAGCCATTCATTGAAATTTCAAATAAATTACATTTTTATAAACTAAACTCCATTCTACACATATTAAAAACATAATAATAATAATAATAATAATAATAATAATTTTCAATTAGTTTTCAAAATTTATAGGGGTAGCACAACGAAAATTATATTTTTCAAGATGTGTCCACTTTAAAAATTAGTGAAAAATAAAATATTCATTAAAAAATTATCCAAAGAATTAGCCATAAACTACATGTTGTTGGCTAATTTCTCACTAAAGTGGTTTTTAAAATACCAAAAAAAAGTTGACTTTTTGATGGAGCCACAAAATACACTATGTTATGTTTTTTGACAAAAACAACACCAATTTATGTGGCTCCCTTTTCTGAACCCTTTAATCTATACCATTTTCAAAAAAATATATATATATCAGTTTAAATAGTAGACTCGGAGCACTACGAACATTGTTTTTGTTGCATCTTAAAATTTTGAGTGTAACTATGCTCAATTTCTCATCCAAGGTCAGTATTTCCCGATTTTAGAAAAAAGTGGCCACTTAAGACCCGTTTTTGGCCCCCCATCTTCCTGCACTTACTCGTAGCCAAGTTAAGATATTGATTACAATGAAAGTATTTTTCTTCTATTCCCCTTTTGAACCACAAAGATTATGTCTAGACTCTCTTGATGGTTTACAGTTTCTTGGTGAGGGCTACTCCTCTAAATATTCAAGTTGGGTTTTGATCCCAAAAATAATGTGTCTATAGGGTACATATTTGGGTTAGGCTTCAAGGCTCACCATTATAATGTTGAGAGATTGAGGTTTTGGTTAGAATTGCTAATTCTTTTGGTTAGCTCATAGCTTTTCATGCAATGATCAAATCTATAAAAAAAATTGCTAGATTCTATGTGAATATTGATGTTGATAAGGTGCTTCACTCTTCAATCATCTTCTACTCTTAATTGGGGGAATGGTGCAACATATTGTATATGAGGATTCCTTAGTTTTGTATCATAAGTGCCACAAATTTAGACACTATGATTTTGTTGTCTTGAACAATTGTACGGAGAAAAATTTCTAGAGAAAAAAGGAAAATATAACTTAGCCATCCATGAACAAATGAAGAGTTAGTGATGATGTTTTCTCCTCTTTGGGTATGACTAACTCTAAATAAAATTAATTAGTAATACTCTTACTCTTAAGACACTTTACATGGCCTCTTTAGATGTAAATATTTTCTAGAAATTTAGTGAGGAGTGTGATATTACCAATTAAGGCCCAATTGTTGTGAGTTAAAGGAAATGTCAACCCATTATGAGGGACTCAACATTCACCCAAGTCACCTATCTCTAACAAGGAAAATACAAGATGGATTTTGAAGAAAAGTTTACTATATTACATATGAATTTCTTTGTTTTAGGATTGTCAATCAAAAAAGGGAGAACCACTAAGAATTAAATCTTCCTATTGTTGGTGTTTAAAACTCTCTAGTGCACTATGAGTTCATACTGTTGAGCTTGTCTCTTATTTTTCTAGTGGCATGTCTTACAATAGTTGTTCTTAATCCCTTCTTAATAATTTTTATTACAGTTATAATTGTTGACTATCGATTTATAATCTAATTATTATTTATTTATTATTTTTTAGACCTTATTAACATATCTCTTCTACTTTATATAAAAATTTAGGACTCTTCCAAAATATGTTTCAACACTTTTCTCTTAGATAAAAAGATATTTATAGCCGTATAGTAGAAAATGGAATCATAATATTGCTCTCTTCACACTTTACTAGGCAACACTCAACATACAGTTATATCCATTAGGTTATAGCATATGACAAAGAGACTTGAGAGAATTAAATTTTGATTTTTATGTTGTCTACACCTGAATATCAAGTAATGGACTGATTTTTCCCTTGACTAAATTTCTTTGATGATGTCTAATTATTAATAAATATTTAACATTAATCTAAAATGCTCAAATCCAACAATGCTCAAATCCAACGAAAATATGATATAAGTTTTAACAAAATTGTTATAATAATTACAAAGATAGAAATCAGATCCAGTGAATGCCTAAAGTACAGTCCACACTTTTCAAATTTTCAATAGGTATCAGCTTTATAAGGGTTGAGCTTCAAGGCGAGTTCTCCTAATAGTTTCCATTACTCCTACCACCTCTCTGGCTGAGGGTCTTTCATTGGGGGACTCCTTTGAACATTCCAACGCAATAAGTATGAAAGGAATGGGACATTGATTTATTTCAAATTCTTCTATATCCTTCATCATTTTCATGTCAATAATCTCCTTCAATTTGTCATCAAAATGCATATTTACCCACTTGCGGAGTTTCAATCCTCCCTGTTGGTTGGACTCTTTCCGGTTACCACCTCCAAGAGCATAATACCATAACTGTAAATATCGCCCGCCGTGGATACCTTCGCACCAAGTCCATACTCTGCAATGTCTGCATCATGAAAGGAAAATAAGAAGCCTGGATAGTTCATGTGCCTGAGCCATTTGATAATGTACAAAGTATATGCAAAGGAGAAGTTAATTACAAGACTGAAAGAAATACCTGGTGCAATGTAGCCAATGGATCCTGTCAGAGCTAGAATGGAAGTACTTGCTGAGTCTGACCCAGAAATTATTCGGGCAATGCCAAAATCTGCTACATGTGCTGTCATATCCTCGTCCATAAGAATGTTGCTTGGTATTATATCACAATGTACAACTTGGAG
This sequence comes from Sequoiadendron giganteum, assembly GCA_007115665.2. Lineage (NCBI taxonomy): Eukaryota > Viridiplantae > Streptophyta > Pinopsida > Cupressales > Cupressaceae > Sequoiadendron > Sequoiadendron giganteum. The sequence goes on along the minus strand of CM021107.1, from coordinate 559,033,861 downwards.
AAAACAATCATGATGCAGATATTCTAGTCCATGGATAACATCACTTGCTATGTTCAATATCTCCCTGAAGCTTAATGATTCACCATTGGAATGCAACAGTGTGCCCAAACTTCCTTTGGACATGAACTCTAGAACCAATATTTTGTGTCCAAATTCTAAACAGAAGGATATGATTTTTACCAGATTTCTGTGCCTAACTTCTGCCAACACTTTGCATTCCCTGCTGAAGCTCTTGCTGGCTTCTTCATTTTGCAAATTTAGAAGCTTGAAAGCAGCCTCTCTACCATCCCCCATAATGCCTTTGTACACTGAACCAAAGCTACCAGTCCCTAATAAGTTGTTCTGGTTAAATCCATCTGTGGCTTTAACTATCTCTTGATAGGAAATACCCCTGTCATCCATGAGATTCAGAGGCAACTCGTCACTGGGAACATCAGACTTGATCTTGCGTTTCCTGTAAACTACTCCCCAGATCAATAAACATAATAATAGGAAGGTAATTGTTGCAGCCACTGGTGCTATTATTCTAATTATGTTGGTGTGGTCTTTAGGCTGAATAGTACTAACAGGGCATGCAGGTAATTGCATCCATTCCCCACACAAACCCATATTCCCCCTAAATGATGCAGCTGTCAAATTTTTAAAGATACCTTCTTTTGGGATCTCTCCACTGAAGTTATTGAAAGACAAGTTCAAATACTGAAGCCTATTCAACGAATTTAGAGACACAGGGATCAAACCTGAAAGGTTGTTGGAAGACAGATCCATGCTCACAAGACTTTTTTAATTCACTGAGAGAATTTGGTATTTGGCCCTCCAATTCATTTGAAGAAAGCTTCAGATATTCAAGTTGTTCACAGCTTTCCAGAGTGGCTGGAATTTTACCTTCTAACCTGTTAGCTGAAACATCAATAGCTTGAACATGAATCATCTTTCCAATTTCCGGGGGCAGAGATTCTTGCAATGAGTTTCTGGACAAATTGAAATAAAACTGCAAATTAGCAAGACTGGCCACTTCTCGGGGTATACGTCCTCAGAACTGATTGTTGGAGAGGTCCAGCAATTCCAAATTATAACATTTTCCCAAACTTGCAGGTACAATCCCGGATAGTTGGTTGTGGTTAAGCACAAGACGTCTTAACTGTTGAAGGCGACCAACTGTATCAGGGATCTCTCCAGAAAGCATATTATGGCTCACTGATAGCTCCCCAAGGCTTTTTATTTCACCAATCTCACTGGGTATGTTTCTCTCTAGCTTCTTGTTATCCAACAATAATCTTTGCAAATTCCCGAGGCTTCTCAGGGAGGATGGGATGCGGCCGGTAAGCAGATTGGAAGACAAATTAAGGTCCCTCAAAATGGTTAGGTTGGCAATATGTGAAGGTATACTTCCTGTTAATTTATTACCATTTAGTGACAACCAGGAGAGATTTGTGGGAAGCTGCTCTGGCAAGTATCCAGACAGATAATTGTCGTGAATCAGTAGGCTATCCAGGATGGTGCAATTGAGGAGAGCTGTAAGAATGGGGATGGTAACAGAACTGCCGCTAACAAGTTGATTAGATGATAAGCTCAGGGTTTGAAGCTTTGAAAGCCTGCTCAGCTCCAACGGTACAGTTCCCCTCAGATGATTTATCTCCAAATCAAGTTCTCTCAGTTGTGTACAATTGGCAATTGTGGCTGGGATAGTGCCTTTCAGCTGATTGTCCCATAGATATAGATTTGTAAGGCGAGAGAGCTTGCCCAATTCTGGTGGGATCGTACCAGTCAAGCTGTTGCTATAAAGTCCCAATTCTACTAAGCCTGAATTGTTTGAGATTGATGAGGGAATAGGGCCCGTTAAACGGAGATTCTCAAACAGGAGAAAAGAGGTAAAGCTAGATAGTATTCCCAGTTCAGGTGGAATGTGACCTTCAAGGTCAAGGTCTCCCATATACAATACTTCTAGGCGAGAGAGATTTCCTAAGGAGGGTGGGATGTTACCAGAAAGATTGTTCGAACCAAGCTTAAGGACCCGGAGATTTCTAAGCAGACCCAACTCTGAAGGAATTGTTCCTGTCAATCGATTAGCAGCCAGGTTCAATTCTTTTAACTCCTTGCAGAATGTCAAATTCCTTGGAATAGAGCCCTGTAATAGATTGATTGAAAGAGAGAGCCTTTAGACCTTCAATTCGCCCTATTTCCTGTGGAATTTGGCCTACAAAACTGTTGTTCATGAGATCCAGTTGTGTGAGAAATGATAGATTACCAACTGGAAGAGGAGATGGAACCCTCTAATTGCATATCTGCCAACTCAAGAAATTGCACTCTGTTGGTGGATGAATCACAAGTAACTCCAGTCCAATTGCAGAAATGAATGGTAGGGATCCAATTGGCAAAGGCTTTTAGAGGATCCAAAGTAATGGAATTCCTGAATTCCATAAGACTTTGCTCATCAGTACAACTACAGGTACAGGGCAATAGGAAAAGAAACAGAATAAAACACATTCTTAACAGGGGATGCATCTTGTTGAACTCGTAATTATTCACCGAAGATGTACAGGCAAAGCTCAAGAAGATCTGTGTGTTGTCATCTCTTATAACCTTTTAATTGTCTCCTACAAAACTTCAACGGCTTCTGCAGGTTTGGTTTTTGATATTGCAGGTAAATGTAGAATTTTTGAAGGGCTCAGACTCTTTCAACATTGAAACCCAAATTCTCAACTGTATTAGGTAAATCTCTTTGGGAAAAAAATTAATTGTCGTTTCGTGTTATTGTACCCTTATTGATTGCCTCATTGATAAACCTCCATTTTCATTTACGAGATAAAATCAAATCCCTTGCATAGTCTATAAGATTAGGAAACTTTTTTTTTTCAATTTCTAAGATATAATTGCCAAGAAAATAAGGTTAGGCTAATTTAATAAACTGCATATGCATAAGTATATACCTAGAGTATTTATGTAAGTTGGGATTAATAATTATAGAATTGTAAGTGTTATTTTATAAAAGTAAATGAGAAAGATAAACATATTTAATTTGATGATTTTAAAATGTAAGTTATTAGAGTAGATTTTAATTATTATTTTTGTTTTTACTTTTAAAATATTTTTTTCTATATTTAATAATGTTTTGTGTTGTATATTAATTTTCTCTATTGCTTAGGGTCAAGTTTGATGGTATTGGTTAAGTCCTATGAGTGCCTAAACCTAAACAAGACAACCTATTAAGTTCCATGATGGTTTAACAATCCATCTCATGATCGTACATGGCATGAAATATGAAAATACTCTTCGTTTGATATCTCCAAGGTAATATTTGTTAGGGTTCAGGCAAATTGGAGCAATAAACATTAACAATTATATGTAGATTAAATAACCCAAAAATAACAATGAAGAATAACACAAAAGAGACCAACACAAAAATTTAACATGGTTCACCCAATATGGGCTACATCCACAAAAACGCAACCACCCAATTGATTTTATTAGCTAGTGCAAAATAGGTTGCAATCTCACAAATTACACACACCTCAACTTGCATTCCAGCCGCTTACAACAAGCTTTTTGAAAGCTTCCAGAATTAGGGTCTTACAAAGTCATTTTTTTTCATTTGATGTGTCAATGGGAGAACCTTGACGTGTTAATGGAACTTTTTTTTGCATGATCAATCGCCACATATCAACAATATTCCATGTCAATCTCTTAAAATTCTTCACATGTCATTTTTAACTATCTTTTGTTGTCCATGAAATATTTGTGTTCTCATTTTGTTAAAAAACACTTTTGTTCATCCTTCCTAGTGACAAGTTTGTCCCTTCTTTCTATTGGGAAAGTTAGGTTCACCACCACAAATGTTCTACTCCCAAAGCAACAAACACATTTTGTATAAGCTCAAATATGTCATTTCTATTCATACACATGATTTTAAACATTTCAATGATTTCTTCTTGAGTTTCAACATCTATTTATCATGATTACATTGAAGAAAGTTCCAATTCTAGTCACTTCCAACCATCCTAATATATCTTAATATATCCATTCCCATGAAGTTTAAGACTACTAAAAATTATGTTGAAGCTATTAAACAATCGCTTCCATGTCTTAGAACAAGCCATTGCAATTCATACCATTATTTTCCTTTAGGAATACCAGCTTATCTATTTATTGCTTTTATCTTGGAGGATAACATAGTTTAATTTTGAACGAAAGGAAGCTTTGACTAGATTGTTAGGAGAAAAGTGTCATTATTTATGTACACTATTTACATCTAAGATAAATTTAATTCCATTATGGAATTCAACATTCTTTTAGAATATATTTGGAATTGATTAGTTAGTTTATGAACTAAAATCATTTGTGTATGAACTCCAAGAAGTTAGGAAAACATTATTTTGTTAGGAAGTATTTAGCTTCAATTTTAGTTGTCTATTAAAAATATATTAATAAATTAAACTAATATTTAAAAGTTTCAATTAGAATGTGGAAAAAAAAAGTTTTTTATTTTTTATCTATATTTACAAGCTTTAAAGCTACTTGAAATTATTCATTGTGATGCAGGAGCATCCAGTGGTGTAAGGGCAATCCTACATCACCCAAAAATATATTTACTTGCATTTAGATTTTTTTTGTAGATGTTTTTGCATTTCTGGATACCCTTTTCGTCGAAGAAGAATTCCCAACTTTCAGAACTGCTTTTCTGTTTTTTCTGCTTAACTGCTATTTTTACCAGGTATGAATTTGAAGGCGTGAGGAGACAAAAATTTAAGGGAAGCTTCAGGACATAATAATAAACACTTTGGTGAAAGAATCATATCAAGAGCATTTCCGGTTCAAAAGTTATTCAAGTTTCAATTTCTGCTTTTTGCCTTATGAAATCTTCGGAGCTAATTTTGAGGTACTTAGAGGCTCCGGATGGGCCTGAAAAATTGGCGGAATACGAAAGTGGTTAGCCTTTAGGCCCCACTTTCCGCAAGAGATCTTCGCGAGAGCTTTCCGAAAAGGTATTATCATTGAAGATCTGACGGTTAGATCTTGAGTTAGGGCTTCCGAAAGTTGGTGCATAATTTGAATCCCGTTTTTGGCTCCAAACAAAGAAACGGGCTATTTATGGGCGAGTTACTATTTCTTTTAGGCAGTTTTTGGGGAAAGAAGATCGCATGCTGCGAATAGGGGAATTTCTGTAGTTTCTTTCTGTAATTTGCATGTATTGCAAAACTGGAGGATTTGAGATCCTCTGCATGTAGGAATTTCATACTTTGAAAATAATAAGATTTGTTAGTTTTTCTGTGTGATTTTTTTTGTGTCTCGGGTTGCACCCTCATCAAGTGGTATCAGAGCGGGTTTTCTTGAGCGTGTGGACAGATCGCCGATCGTGAGGCAGTTCGCACCAGGACTGTGGTTGTGGGTTCAAGATATTCAAGATGCCTCCAAGAGTGGCGCGTGGTAGGCGAGGTGGTGCCAGAAATGCTGGTGGAAGAGATCCATTAGCGGCTGAGGGTTTCAGAGCCCTCCAGAGACAAATAAATGCATTACAAAGAGAGTTAAGAAGAGGGGTAAACCCGAGAAGGGGAGAAGAAAGTGAGGATGAAGAAGAGGTGGAAGATTCAGATGTAGAAGAGGAAGAAGAAGCTATTGATCAAGATCAAATGCGGCTGATAAGGGCCATTTCGAAGATCGAAAAAAGACCTAGAGTAGAAGTTCCCAGTTTTTCCGGAAGTCTAGACCCAGAAGAGTTGATTGATTGGATCAATGAGTTGGAAGAGTATTTTGAGTATGAAGAAGTAGAGGACCCAGATCGGGTTAAGTTTGCAAAAACAAAGCTAAAGGGCCATGCCAGTATTTGGTGGAAAGAGGTCCAACTAGAAAGAAATAAGAGAGAAAAGGGAAAGATCACCAGATGGGATCGCATGGTGGAGAAACTGAAGAAGCAGTTCATGCCAATGGACTATGAGTTAGATCTATTGAAGAAATTGCAAGGGTTGAAGCAAGGAAGTAGATCTGTGAAAGAATACACAGAAGATTTTCACAAGATGATCATCAGAACGGGACATGCAGAGGCCAACAAGGAGAAGGTAGCCCATTATCTTAATGGGTTACGGCCGAGCATTCAAGAGGAGTTAAGCCTGGTCAGAATGGCCACCATTGAGGATGCTTACCAATTTTCGCTGAGAGTTGAAGAGAAGCTAAACAAGAGATTTGACAGCAAGCAAAAAGGACGAGGAGGTCAAAGTGGAAGGGGTAGCGGAAGATCTTTTGGAAGCCGAAATGAGGATGAGAAGAAAAATGAAGATGTGGGTACCAGTCGAAGCCAGAGGAATGATAACTTCTACCGCCCACGTGATCAGAATGGTGGTGATCAAAGAGGTAGAGGACGAGGAAGATTTGGGCAAGGACCTGGAAGAGGTGGTTTCAGAGGAACTTGTTTCCGATGTGGTGAAGAAGGGCATCGAGCCTATGAATGTCCACAATACCAAGGAAGGACAGACAAAAGGCCAGAAGGTCGTGCAAGAGTTGTGCATGTAGATGAGGAGGCTCAATCTGAGCATTCAGATGATGCTGAAAGGGGAGAAGCCCTAGTGGTTAGAAGAGCCTTGGTGATTGAAGAGAAGGAGCCAGAACAGAGGAAGAATTTGTTTCGCACAAGGTGCAAGTGTGAAGACAAATGTTGTGATGTCATTATTGATGGTGGGAGCATTGATAATCTAGTGTCAGAAGAAATGGTTACAAAGTTGAGCTGAAGAGGGAAAGGCATCCACATCCATATCGGATTGCCTGGTTGCAGAAAGACCACAAAGTTCTAGTCAATGAGCAGTGCCTGGTGAAGTTCAAGATCGGAAGCTATCGTGATGAGGTACTCTGTGATATCATCCCCATGGATGCATGTCACTTGTTGTTGGGAAGGCCGTGGCAGTTTGACAGGCGAGCTGTACATGATGGCCATGCAAACACTTATTCCCTGATGAAGGGTGGAGTCCGCCATAAGTTGAAACCCCTGAAGAAGGCCGAAGAAAAGGTATGCAGTAGTGCTAGAATTTGTTATGTTGATGGAAGGAAATTTTTAGAAGGCATAAAACATGAGCGTGTGTGTTATGCATTGATTCCTAAAATGGATAAGGAGGGTAGTGAGAAGGTTCCAGTAGAAGTTTCTGGGTTATTGAATGAGTTTCAGGATATTGTTTCTGATAATGTACCTGAGGGTTTACCACCAATGAGGAAGATCAGTCATCAGATTGACTTGATCCCAGGAGCCAGTTTGCCGAATAAGGCAGCTCATAGAATGACTCCTGCAGAAAATGAGGAGTTAAACAGACAAGTTGAGGAGTTGTTGAGAAAGGGTTTGATTCGAGAGAGTTTGAGTCCATGTGCAGTACCTGCAGTACTAGCACCAAAGAAGGATGGGGAATGGAGGATGTGTACAGACTCTCGGGCCATAAACAAGATAACAATCAAGTATAGATTTCCCCTGCCAAGGATGGATGACCTGATGGACTGTTTGAGTGGAGCTCAGTACTTCACAAAGATTGATCTGAAGAGTGGATATCACCAGATTCGGATTCGAGAGGGAGATGAATGGAAGACCACCTTCAAGACCAAAGAGGGCCTGTACGAGTGGTTAGTCATGCCTTTTGGGCTAACCAATGCACCGAGCACATTCATGCGGCTCATGAACGAGGTACTGAAAGAGTTCCTAGGAAGCTTTGTTATTGTGTATTTAGATGATATTTTGATATTCAGTAAGTCACTGGATGAGCATATAATGCATATTGGTAGAGTCTTTGAGAAGTTAAGAGAAGAGAAATTGCTGATTAATCTGAAGAAGTGTAGTTTTGTGAAGAAGGAGTTAGTGTACTTGGGGTTTGTTGTCTCGACAGAAGGTCTCAAGATGGACCCAGAGAAGGTGAAGGCTATTATGGAATGGCCTACCCCAAGAACTACTACTGAGGTGAGGTCTTTCCATGGTTTGGCTAGTTTTTACAGAAAGTTTATTAGAAACTTCAGTAGTATTTGTGCACCCCTAACTGAAACAATGAGAGGGGATAGAAAAGAGTTCAAGTGGAGCATTGGAGCAGCAAGGAGTTTTGATCTATTGAAGCAGAAGGTGACAGAACAACCTGTTTTGGCTCTCCCGGATTTCAATAAGGTGTTTCAAGTGGATTGTGATGCCAGTGGTTGTGCCATTGGAGCAGTGTTAAGCCAGGAAGGTAAGCCCATTGCCTATTTCAGTGAAAAGTTAAATGATGCAAAGAGAAAGTACTCTGTATATGACCAAGAATTTTATGCAATAGTTCAAGCATTAAAGAAATGGAGGCATTATTTGTTGCCGAAGGAATTTGTTATGTATACTGATCATCAAGCATTGCAGTACCTGAGTAGTCAGGGAAAATTAAATCAGAGGCATATGAAATGGGTAGAATTTTTGCAGAGTTATACATTTGTTTTAAAGCATAGGAGTGGGAAGTCAAATAGGGTTGCAGATGCCTTAAGTAGGAGGCATACATTGTTGATAGAAATGCAGATTGAGGTGGTTGGGTTCAGTGAACTCAAGACATTGTACCCGAATGATCCTGATTTTGCAGAGGCTTGGAAAGCTTGCAAGGAACCTGTTACAGTTGACAGGACAAAGTGGTTGGATTTCCTAATTCAAGAAGGCATGTTGTTTAAGGGAAGTCAATTATGTATTCCGAGGAGTTCCATGAGGGAGAATCTGATAAAGGAGAAGCACAGTGGAGGAATGGCAGGACATTTTGGTCGGGATAAGACCATTTCCATTATCAGTGAGCATTATTATTGGCCTCAGTTATCACAAGATGTGAAGAAGTTTGTGCAGAGTTGTAGGGTATGTCAAATGGCTAAAGGAGTGAGTCAGAATACAGGGTTGTATCAGCCCTTACCTGTACCAGAGAGGTCGTGGGAGGATATAAGTATGGACTTTGTTCTTGGTTTGCCAAGGACACAGAGAGGGAATGATTCAGTATTTGTGGTGGTTGATAGGTTTTCAAAGATGGCACATTTCATCCCATGCCAGAAGACCCATGATGCAGTCCACATTGCTGACTTGTTCTTCAAAGAGGTGGTGAGGCTACATGGTTTGCCAAAGAGTATAGTCTCAGATCGTGACACAAAATTTGTTGGATACTTTTGGAGGACCTTGTGGAAGAAGTTGAAAACAGAGTTGAAGTTTAGTTCTGCACACCATCCCCAGACTGATGGGCAGACTGAAGTTGTGAACAGGAGTTTGGGTAACCTACTGAGATGCTTGGTAGGAGATAAACCAAAGGGATGGGATTTGATCTTACCCCAGGCAGAATTCGCTTACAACAATTCTGTCAATAGAAGCACTGGTAGATCACCGTTCCAGATTGTGTATGGAAGTAGTCCTAGGACTGCTCCAGAATTGAGGAAGATGGACCAAGAGAAGAAGACAAGTGCTGAAGCTGAAGACTTTGCAGAACACATCAAGAATATGCATGAGAAGGTAAAAGAACACATTAACAAGATGAATATGCAGTATAAGGCTAAGGCAGATCAAAAGAGGAGGTATAAGGAGTTTCAGATTGGTGATGAAGTGATGGTCCACTTGAGGAAAGAAAGGTTTCCAGTAGGAATCTATTACAAATTGAAGATGAAAAAGTTCGGTCCCTGTAAAATTTTGAAGAGGCATGATTCAGGGAACGCATATGAGGTAGAGTTGCCAGATGGATTCAACATTTCCCCTATGTTCAACATTGCAGATTTGATAGAATATCATGAGGGTGGCGCAGAGGAAGTACCAGCAATGGAACAGTGCGGTATTCCAGCACCTACTTCAGAAAAGGAGGAGATTGAAGAAATCTTGGATAGCCGTGTAGGAAGGAGTACCAGAAATAGGCAATATGAAGAATATCTGGTGAAGTGGAAAGGAAGGCCTGTGGAAGATTCATCCTGGTTGTCCAAGGCAGAGGTTGACCGTTTGGGTTTTCCTCAACCATCTGAGAAGTGACGGAGTCACTTTTCAAATTACCCTGGGTGTCTGATGCAGGAGCATCCAGTGGTGTAAGGGCAATCCTACATCACCCAAAAATATATTTACTTTCATTTAGATTTTTTTTGTAGATGTTTTTGCATTTCTGGATACCCTTTTCGTCGAAGAAGAATTCCCAACTTTCAGAACTGCTTTTCTGCTTTTTCTGCTCAACTGCTATTTTTAGCAGGTATGAATTTGAAGGCATGAGGAGACAAAAATTTAAGGGAAGCTTCAGGACATAATAATAAACACTTTGGTGAAAGAATCAGATCAAGAGCATTTCCGGTTCAAAAGTTATTCAAGTTTCAATTTCTGCTTTTTGCCTTATGAAATCTTCGGAGCTAATTTTGAGGTACTTAGAGGCTCCGGATGGGCCTGAAAAATCGGAATACAAAAGTGGTTAGCCTTTAGGCCCCACTTTTTCCAAGAGATCTTCGCGAGAGCTTTCCGAAAAGGTATTATCATTGAAGATCTGACGGTTAGATCTTGAGTTAGGGCTTCCGAAAGTTGGTGCATAATTTGAATCCCGTTTTTGGCTCCAAACAAAGAAACGGGCTATTTATGGGCGAGTTACTGTTTCTTTTAGGCAGTTTCTGGGGAAAGAAGATCGCATGCTGCGAATAGGGGAATTTCTGTAGTTTCTTTCTGTAATTTGCATGTATTGCAAAACTGGAGGATTTTAGATCCTCTGCATGTAAGAATTTCATACTTTGAAAATAATAAGATTTGTTAGTTTTCTGTGTGATTTTCTGTGTCTCGGGTTGCACCCTCATCACATTGTTTTCAAGAATTTAATTCAATTTAATTTCAAAATTGATAGCTTTGTAAGGAAGGTTCCCTAAAGGGTTTCGTTGGAATATTCAGATGAATCTACATGAAAGACTAGGATTTCATTTGGTATATTATGGATTCACATAGACCTCATAAATTGGTTATATCAAAAGATAAAAATTAAGAAGAAAATAAGTGAAATCAATTATTTTATTTTTGCATTCAAAGGATTGTAAAAAAGAAGAAAATTATTATATAGTAACTCTAGAAAGTGAAAAATACATTTTCACTCTTGTTGCACCTTTTTACTATTTCTTTATGAGGTATAATTTAATAACTATCTTTTATTTGAATTAAATAATTTAATTGATCAATTAATTACATTAAATAGATTATATTCTTCTAACTAATTTAGTTGGTTAATTACTTGATGATTTTAAATTATTGATTAGTTAGTTTTAAAAAAAATTATTCTTAAATTAGAGTAACTCTTACATATTAATTATTTATATCAAATAAAATAGACTCATTTGTTGAATATCACTAATTGATTACTTTTATAGTATTACTTAATTATTAGGAAGTTGCATTTGATTCAAATGAGTTAGGTTTACTTTTAACATGTTTAAATTAATAAATAAGTAAAAGAGATCAAATAAACAATCAACTCTTTTGGAATGATTGACACAAACAAATAAATAAAATCATTTAGATTCTAACATAAATAAATCAAACAATTCAAGAAACCCATGTCTAGAAAAATTCAAAACATCATCATTTGAACTCAAACAACAACATTTCACATTTTACTCATTCAACTCATGCAACATCTATAATAGAGAGTTTTCATCTCATCTACTCTAGATAAGCTAAGCATGTGTGTTATTTTATTTTTTAAGGTTTGCAATCACAAATTCATCCATTGTGTTTACGTTTAACCCTCCTTAATGTCTACTCACACTCTTTTTCTCACCTAATTGATATTTATAATTTACTATACTCCTTTTGACAACTTAATGAATATTAGAACTTCAAAATACCTTTGTAGGACAAGTAATTAGAAGGAGAAAAACCATCTAGACCATCTCTTAGAAATGTGTATGAATGCAACTCAAATGCAACAAGAAAGCCTCCTAGCATAATGTATACAAATTCATTAGTCTTTTTACTAGATCAAGTATAAGTTTTTCTATATTAATTTTTGAAATCTCAAGGATGAGAAAGGGATGCATGAGCATCCTTGGTTGCAAAGCAATCATGTATCTATCGAACAAAAAAGTTTATTTCTTTACAGTTTAGTTTGTAGATTCCTCAATAGTTTCTTCCACATATTACTGCATTATCATTTCTTAGCTCACGGATTAGGATATAGATTCTACATGAGACCATCTTCAACATATCCTGATTTCAGGTTATTTACATTTGTTTTCCAAAGGAAATAACTCTCAAAAGTTTATTGTCAATTCTTTATCAATGCTTTCAGGGCCTATCTAGTTCAGGTTGGATGTGCAGACCATTTCTGAAATGTGTAGAGCTTAATGAAACATCATTCAAGATATTTTAGGTCTAGGGGAACTTTCTTGGAGATCCACTATACATTTCCATCTCTCGATGGGTATCCATTTAAAAATGCATTAAATAAGGCCTTTGGATGTAAAATAGGACCAAATAAGGCATAAAGAAGCCCAATTTTAGCAGGGAGGGCCCAAACAAGTGTGAAAATGTAAAGGGATACATTTTCCTACACTACACATGTAGGTATAAGAAGAAATGTAAATGTTTAAAAATTTAGTGAGAACCAAAAGGAATTATTACAAGTGGGGGAACCAAGTGCGAAATTAAATATAAAAGGCGAGATGTGTGTGAAGAGAGAAATAAATAAGACAAAAACAAAGAGAAATAATATAAACCAATAGGGTATGGAAAAATCCGAGTTGTAAGGATCCAGTAGATATCATTGAAAATGTTTCTTTTTAGGTCCCAACTTAAGTTACAATAGTTTTGGATCATCTAAGGGATAATAATTGTACTCCCAAATGAATTCATCAACATTTCTCAAGCTATCTTTATTTTTTCTTATTTTCTTTCCTTTTCAATTGCATGTTTCTTTTTCGTATCATTTCATAATAGGCATAAACACATGTTCAACAAGTGTAATATCAATAATTTCATTTCTTATCAATTTTTTAGTATCGTATGGTTCTAGTGGAATGGTAAGATTGAGATGTAGAGAAAAATATTTATTTAGTTTCCATATTATATTTTATGCATGAATTTCAATCACTTACAATGCTAATTTTGTTCTCGTTTTATGTTTCATTTATTTCTATCTACTGTAGTGTCATAAATTTTCAATGAATTCTCTAAAAAAAAACTGTGGGTGGATATTCCTCCATTGTTTGGAAATTTTAGGTAATGCTTCTTATATGTTCCTTCTAATAAGAAGCTTGCATGATTCTCTTCCAACCATGACTTTTAAGATTCATTTGGATGTCAAGGAAATGCTTTGAATTTTCAATTCCTTGAGGTCCAATCCCCCATTTTCCTTATAAAAAAAACACCAATCACATTTGACATAATCTTTCCTATCATTCTCTTTTCCATCAAACCATAAGAATTTCTTGATAATATTTTGAACATTTTTTATTTGGTAGCTAGAAAAGAACCAAAATTGCAATCACACATGGCTTTTAAAGAAGGCCTAACAAATAATAAAATACCCAAATATCATATAATCGTATCAAGTCCACCCCATTTCCAAGGAAATTATGATAACTAGGTGGGAGGTTCAACTTCCCAACTCAAGAACTTAGATTTATATTTTAATATTTTAGCAATAGAGGCATGGAAAAAATATTTATTCTAGCCACAAGATTATCCATATTACTTTCAGTCAATATTGGCAATAAATCAATGTCATCTGTAAGCTATTAATTAAGAAAATATGAACTATTAGGAAGGACAACACCATATACTTTAGGTCCAATGAGATATTTTCTTAGGATATAAAAAAAAGCTTCAAAGGTAATTTTGAAAAATAAAGTTGAAGCCAATGGGCAACCTTACCCTATTGATCCACCTAAAATAACAAGATAAAAAATAGATCTATTAACCTCCACATGTGCATAAGCATCTTTAAACAAAAAATTAACCTTTCTATAGAACCCTTCAAAGAAACCAATTTCTTCTATAATAGAAATTAGAAAGGACGACTCAACTCTATTATATGATTTTTCAAAATCTAATAGTACGATCCCAACATTTTGATTATCTCTTTTAGCCCAATGTAATGTTTCCCAACTAGCAACCACAATCTCTAATATGTAGCTTCCATTAATGAACCCAGTTTGGGTATCATTAATGATAATAGGAAGGATCTTTGTCAATCTCAAAGCAATAATTTTAGCAAAGATTTATAGGACACATTATAGAGTAATGGGTCTCTATTTATTAAAGTTGCTTTTATCCCCATCCTTTGGAAGAATTTTTATAGTCTCTTTGTTGATGTTATTATTTAGTGATCCTTTTTCAATAGCTTCTTGAAATACCTCATAAAAATCATCCACTACCCATTGCATATTATCTTTGTAAAATTCAATTGGAAAACCATCAACTCTAGGTGATTTCCAATTCTGAAATGATAAGATTGCATTTAAAGACATTTCCTCTTTTGTGATTCTTTTCTCAAGGTCCACAACCATATCTTTAGAGATATTTTTAGTGATTATATTTCTACATAGATCCTAAGAAATGGTGTAACTAATGGCTTGGTTCTCAGTAATAAATATTTTCTTATAGAATTCAAAGAAAATATTCTTAATACCTTTAGTGTTATGAAACTAGGAATCATTGAACTTAATAGGTCCAATAGATTCTAAATATTTTTTTTCTCTCAACATATTAAAGAAATGTTTGGTCTCTCTATCTCCATATTTGATCCAATTCATCTTGTCTCTAGTTATACCCCTTGTTCTTTCTATATATAAATTTTTTGAAGCTTATGCTTGATATCCTTTAGGTTTTGAATAAGGATGTCATTGTTTATGTCTTTTTCAATCTCAAACTCTACATTAAATAACTTATCTTGCGAAAGATAAGTCCACCCTTTTATTCTCTATTGAATCCTTCTTCCAAATAACACTCAATGAGACCAGGGAATTATAGGAAAATCTATCCTAATACTCTTTGGAAAATTCCTGATGTAAAAAAATCTTATTAATATGCCTCATGGTTGCAATGCCTTGCAAACATTCTAGGTATTTTAAGAATTCAATGTTAAGCTTGTACAAACTATCCTTGTTTGAATTAGACTTAAATTTATTAGATTTAATAATTATACTTGTTTCTATAGGATAGTGACCAAATAGAGTTCTAGGTTCCACTTGGATGCAGTTTGAATCTTTCCTACTATCAAAACAAAAGGTGTCCTTCCGAGGATAAAATTTATCCAATTTTTAATAGAATGGCTTACTATCACTTTGATTGTTTTGATTAATAGGGAAAAGTAGGTTTTGAAGGGACCCCGAAACCCTTTACAACAAAAGACACAAAATTCTGCCTCAAAGGATAAACAAAACAAACCACCAGTAGCAACCCAACAACCAACTAACAACAAAAAAAAACCTAACCTACACCCCAACCCAAATAAAAAGCAACAAGAAAAAATTAACTTAGGCCACCAAGAGTATTGGCCATCTTCATCTGCTGGTTCTTATGCTTTTCAACCATATCCAGTAGTTCCTTTTTCTCAGCATCAAAGGTTTTCTTCCACTTAGTTGATCCTCTAGTCATAGGTCCCTTATCATCATCTTTAGGAGTCTTCTTACCATTTCCATTTATCACACATTCCTTCTCCATAAGCTTAGAGAAGTAAACCTGATCTTCTCTCAATTCACTGATTTTCCCAAACAGGATTTCTAAAGACTCAACACTATTCTTTATAGAAATATGGCATGCTTGCATAAGTTTTTTGATGTCCATGTATTAATTCCAGACTCTTTGGCTTCTAGAGCAGAAACTATTTCTTCACAAAGAGACTTAAAGTCATGGTAGGACCCTTCAAGGTCCACCATCCTATCAATTAGGATATCTGGCACAACACCTTTAGGGACACTCTTAAGATTTTCCTTTAAGCCTCTGATTTTAATGTTTATCTTACTGAATTCTTGTAAAGACCATTTAGCTAGCTTGAAAGTACCTGTAGCCCCAACTCTAGCAATATCCAACAAATTAAACATGGAGGTCGCATCCTCATCCAAATAAGAAAAATCCTCAGAAAGAGGATCCACTTTCTAGGGCTCTTGATTTGCTTCTAGTTTTTTCATCTCCCTCTCCTCCCAAAACCTTTCTTCCTTATCCTCCTCATCCTTAGGAACCTCCTATGTAGGGGACTCCATGATGGTACTGTCTTTTTGCCAACACTCTTTTCCTCACCAGCCTCCTTAGGCTCCTTGGTCATAAACTCCAGGGCTTTACTCCTCATATTTGCAATGCGTGAAGAAAGTCTCCTTGGTTTAATAGCACCTACCTCTTTAACCTGGGACCCCACCTCAACACCAGCACCAAAAACATCTTTACCACCCACCACCTCCTCTGATTTGGGAGAGGAATCATCAAACCCCACATCCGTATCATCACTCCCAGAGCGGGTAATCCTTTTCATAGACCTGTTACTCTTTGTACCACCTCCCTTACTTTTCTTCAAAGAAGTAGCCACAATAGCCTCAGGGAAATCCTCCTCCTCACCATTCCATTCTTCCTCCTCCAAATAAGAAGTGTCCTCACCCATCGACCCAGAATCATCAAATACAATATTCTCCTTTCCTTTGATGGCAAGGGTTGGGAGAATATGTTCCATTATTAGAAGAATTAGCACCTCATGGAAGACACAACCTTTCTATTTTTAAGGTGCGCATACACCGAAATCTCCAACGAGGATAAAAGAAAAAATGAAAAAGAGATAAAAAGACCATGCCTGAAATGATTAAGGAGTGTGAAATGATGACCAAAGATGGCCTTAAATCTCCCTTCTAGGGTTACATACCTAATCATCACCTTGGCAATACTTTCCCAAAGCTTCTTTAGAGACATTCTTTCATAACCCTAGGTTTCTAGCTTGATTAACACTTTCCTCTTGTCATCCTTGAAGAATTGAGTCATCACCTCTTCATTTCTTTTCTTATCCTTAAAAAAATTCCTACCAATAGTCGGCAAACCAGTAACTAAGGCAGTCAAATCCTCATTCACTTCCACCTCTAGACCTTTAACCCTAACCTTTCAAGTATGCCAGAATGAAACGAATTGAGCTGAGGCATTAGGATCATGTCCATGCAATCTCTCCAAGTATGGAGTACAATTCCCATGCCGCAAAATACTCCAGAGATTCTCCTTGCATCGTATGTCACTATAGGAATGTGGTTCGATTCCGCTCCTTTCGCCACCCATGTTAACCATCACACAATTCTCAAAGATCTTGCGAAATGCACACAACATAAGTCCAGAAGGTAGTAAAGCACCCACAAAGTGTGTGAAACAAAGGCATTGTTGGTATGTGGCGGTGATCATTCTATCTGTACACTCTTCATGTATCCTCGCCGGGGTTCGGGGGCTAGCCCCCGAGAAAATTTTTGGCCTGCTTTTTCGCAAAAGTACTGAAAAAGGGAAAAATCACAAAAAAGGGAAAAATCCCCGATTTTGTATAACCCTAATTTATAAAGGGTTTAGGATAGAGTTACAGTATTATAAGAAACAAGCGATTATTCGCGATATTGTAATAGGGTTTTACACTGGTTAATGAAATCATTGGATGGCTGCGGTTTGGTGGATGTAGCCCACATTGGGTGAACCACGTTAAATTCTCTGTGTTATTTTTCTGTGTGTTTTACTTCTGGTTTATTTGATAAAATCTGCATTTAGCTTTTAGATATCTGCCATTGAAAACCTAACAAGTGGTATCAGAGCGAGTTGTTTTTCAATTATCATTTGCAGGAAAGTCTCACGGTTGAGTGGGAGTCTCACGGTTAAGTGGGAGCAATGGCAGACGAGGGTAAGATGAAGGTTGATAAGTTCAATGGGCAGAACTATCAGTTATGGAAGATGCAGATGGAGGACTATCTCTATCAGAAGGATTTATGGCGGCCATTGGAAGGGAAAACCAAGAAACCTACAACAATGTCGGATGAGGACTGGGATATTTTGGACAGAAAGGCACTTGGCAGTATTCGCTTATGCCTGGCACAATCGGTGGCGTTCAATATCACAACAACAAAGACAACTCTAGAGTTGATGGAAACCCTAGCAAAGTTATATGAAAAGCCTTCCGCTTCGAATAAGGTATTTCTTATGAAGCGCTTATTTAATATGAAAATGGTAGAAGGTGGATCAGTTACTGATCATTTGAATGAATTTAATACGGTTACCAGTCAATTAACTTCTGTAAAAGTTAACTTTGATGAAGAAGTTAGGGCTCTTTTGATTTTGTGTTCTTTGCCTGAAAGCTGGAATAGCTTGGTAATGGCGGTTAGCAATTCTGTTTCTGGTTCAAATACATTGAAATTTGATGATGTTGTTGGTGTTATTTTGAGCGAGGAAATTCGTAGGAAAAGCTCAGGTGGAACATCCACATCAGGCAGTGTTTTGAATGCAGAAAGCAGGGGCAGAACAAATGAGAGACGAAACAATTTTGGGAGTCGTGGGAAGTCACGAGGAAAATCAAGGGACAGAAGGTCCCAATCTAGAGACAAGAGGGATTGCTGGTACTGTGGTAAGCCAGGGCATGTAAAGAAAGATTGTTGGTCTCAAAAAAATAAAGAAGGAGACAAACAAGAAGGAAATAAAGAGGCAAATGTGGTAAGTAATAAATCTGATGAGGATGCTTTGATTCTTTCTCTTGATAATGCTGATGATTCTTGGGTGTTAGATTCAGGGGCTTCATTTCATGCTACGCCCCATAGAAATTATTTTCTTGATTATGTCCAAGGGGATTTTGGGCTAGTTTATTTGGGAGATAATGAACCTTGTCAGATTGTTGGAAAGGGAAGAATCAAGATCAAGTTGCAGAATGGGAATCATTGGCTACTACATGAGGTAAGGCACGTTCCAAAGCTAAAAAGAAATTTAATTTCTGCAGGGCAACTAGATGATGAAGGTTGTGTTGTTACATTTAGTGATAAAAATTGGAAGGTTACAAAAGGTGCCTTAGTAGTAGCAAAAGGTGCGAAAGTAGGCACCTTATATCTTTGTACAGGTCATACTGTTCCTTCTACTTTAGCTATTGCAGATAAAAATCAATGTTCAGGAACAGTTGCTGCAGTTCAGCAGGAAGAAAATCAGATAGTTGCTGCAAATTCTGAATCAGTACTATGGCATAACAGACTTGGTCACATGAGTGCAAAAGGTATGAAAGTACTTCATTCAAAGAATGCTTTACCAGGTCTAAAATGTGTTAACATGGATTTCTGTGAAAGTTGTGTGTATGGCAAACAAAAGAGAGTTAGTTTTCTCAAGGATGGGAAACAAAAGAAGGATGAGAAATTGGAGCTTGTGCATATAGATGTATGGGGACCAGCTCAGGTATCTTCTCTCGGTGGCTCTCATTATTATGTCACATTCATCGATGATGCAACTAGGAAGGTATGGATTTATTTCATTAGGCAGAAATCTGATGTATTTGAAACTTTTAAAAAATGGAGAAGCTTGGTTGAGAATGAGACAGGTAAAAAGTTGAAATGTCTCAGATCTGATAATGGTGGTGAGTATTGCAGCAAAGAGTTTGAAGATTATTGTTCCTCTAATGGTATTTGTAGGCAGAAAACGGTTCCAAGGACTCCACAGGAAAATGGAGTGGTTGAGCGCATGAATAGAACAATAATGGAGCGTGCACGGACTATGAGATTGCATGCTGGGTTGCCTTTAAACATGTGGGCAGAGGCTGTAAACACTGCTGTTTATTTAATTAATAGAGGTCCATCAAATCCTTTGGGTTGTGGTATTCCAGAGGAAGCATGGAAAGGTAAGAAGGTGAGTTATTCTTTTCTGAAAACCTTCGGTTGTGAAGCATTTGCACATGTAGATTCTGAAAATAGAACCAAGCTTGATGCAAAATCAAAGAAATGTATATTTGTTGGATATGGCATAGATGAATTTGGTTATAGGCTTTGGGATTTTGAAAATAAGAAAATTGTGAGAAGCAGGGATGTCATATTCAATGAGAAAATGTTGTACAAAGATCTATTGCAGCAGCATGAGAAGAAAGAACAGGATTATGCAGTGCTGGATGATATTACAAACACCAATGTTCCAGTGGTTCCTCATGCTCCGCAACAGCAACAACAAGAAATACCACAAACTCCAGTTAATGTTAGGCGATCTTCAAGGTTAAGTAGACCTCCAGAAAGATTTTCTCCCTCTTTGTACTCTATTCTATTAACTGATGCTGGTGAACCAGAATGTTATCATGAAGCTATGCAGGTGGATACCAAGGTTCAGTGGGAGCATGGAATGGAAGAAGAAATGGACTCCTTGCTGAAAAATCAAACTTGGGAATTATGCAAGTTGCCTGCAGGTAAAAAGGCTTTAGCAAACAAATGGGTTTATAGGATGAAAGAGGAGGATGGAGGTAAGAAAAGATTTAAATCCAGATTAGTTGTAAAGGGATTTGCACAGAAACAAGGTATTGATTTTGATGAAATATTTTCTCCAGTTGTTAAAATGACCTCTATTCGTACTGTGTTAAGTATTGTGGCTGTTGAAGATTTGCATTTAGAACAGCTTGATGTTAAAACTGCCTTTCTCCATGGTGATTTGGAAGAGGAAATTTATATGGAACAACCACAAGGATTTGAGGTCAAAGGTAAGGAGAAACTGGTGTGCAGATTGAAGAAAAGCTTATATGGCTTAAAGCAAGCACCTCGACAATGGTATCTTAAATTTGATAGTTTTATGGCTGAGCAAGGTTACAATAGGTGTAATTCAGACCATTGTGTTTATTTTAAAATGCTAGGTGAAGATAGCTACATTATTTTATGTTTATATGTTGATGATATGCTTGTAGCGGGGTCTAACATGGATCACATAAAGGAGTTAAAACAACAGTTAGCAAATTCATTTGCTATGAAGGATTTGGGGGCAGCAAAACAAATCCTTGGTATGAAGATTACAAGAGATAGGAAAAATAGGAAATTGTTTTTATCTCAAGTTGATTATGTTAAAAAGGTGTTGCAGAGATTTCATATGGAGAATGCAAAAGCTGTCAGCACACCTTTGCCCAGTCATGTAAAATTGACTAAGGATATGTGTCCAAAGACACAAGAGGAGGAAGAAAAAATGTCCAAAGTACCATATGCTTCAGCTGTAGGTAGTTTAATGTATGCCATGGTATGCACGAGACCAGATATTGCACATGCTGTAGGAGTTGTTAGCCGGTATATGAGTAATCCAGGAATTGAGCATTGGAATGCAGTGAAATGGATTCTCAGGTATTTGAGAGGTACACCAGATAAACATTTATGTTTTGAGGGATCTAATACAGATTTAAAAGGCTATGTTGACTCAGATCTGGCAGGGGATATTGATACCAGGCGGAGTACCACAGGTTATGTATTTACCGTTGGTGGGACAGCAGTAAGTTGGATATCTCGATTGCAAAAGGTGGTTGCTTTATCCACCACAGAGGCAGAGTATGTGGCTGCAACAGAGGCAGCAAAAGAGATGATATGGATGCAACTTTTCATGGAAGAGTTGGGAAAACAACAGGCTGAAAATTACTTGTTTACAGACAGCCAGAGTGCTATACATCTTGCAAAGAATTCTGCTTTGCACTCTAAAACCAAACACATACAGTTGAGGTATCATTTCATTCGGTCAGTGATGGAGGATGGACAGGTAAAGTTGGCAAAGATACATACAGATGTAAATCCAGCGGATATGTTTACTAAGGCGGTGATAAGGGAGAAGCTGAGCTCCTCTTCAGCTTCGGTTGGCCTTCAAGGTTGAATTAAAGTATAAGAAAGCAGCAGGATCCAAGGTGCTTATTTCCAGTGGGAGCTGTAAGTGCAGCGGTGTCGTCCAGGTTCAGTCTCCAAGTGGGAGATTGTTTAGGTGTGGAGCCTGATCAGTCTCCAAGTGGGAGATTGTTGGTATGTGGCGACTGATCATTCTATACTGTACACTCTTCATGTATCCTCGCCGGGGTCCGGGGCCGGGCCGGGCCAGGGTTCGGGGGCGGTAGCCCCCGAGAAAAATTTTTGGCCTGCTTTTTCGCGAAATTACTGAAAAAGGGAAAAATCACAAAAAAGGGAAAAATCCCCGATTTTGTATAACCCTAATTTATAAAGGGTTTAGGATAGAGTTACAGTATTATAAGAAACAAGCGATTATTCGCGATATTGTAATAGGGTTTTACACTGGTTAATGAAATCATTGGATGGCTGCGGTTTGGTGGATGTAGCCCACATTGGGTGAACCACGTTAAATTCTCTGTGTTATTTTTCTGTGTGTTTTACTTCTGGTTTATTTGATAAAATCTGCATTTAGCTTTTAGATATCTGCCATTGAAAGACCTAACACTCCTACAACACCCATTTAGCAAGCTTAAAGGTGGTTGTAGAACCTGATCGTGCCATATTTGGAAATTCAAACATGGAGGTATTATCATCATTCAGATAAGAAAAGTCCTCATAAAGAGGATTGACCTTCAACAACTCCGACTTCCCAAAGTTAGGATTGACACTAGCCTTCTCACTTACGGTTTTCTCACCCAAGGCCTCCTCATTGCCAAGGACCCCATCATCCTCCCCATGAGGAGAGGGTGGAAAAGTAGGGGAATCTTCAATAATGACATCCGCCACTTCCTTTACCTGCTCCGAGGAATCCTTCTTGCCCTTACTGCCACCTTTTGAGCCCTGCTTCTTTAAGTTTTCAATAATTCTTGAAGCCCTGTGTTGATTCTCCTTAGCCACATTAACCCTAACCTCCACAGACTGAACCTTCTCCTTACTACTAGATGCAACAAAGCCCTCCCCATGGATCTCAACATTCTCCTTGGATGAACGACTAAGAGAATCACCATAACTAATAACAATGTCTTCCCCATCAGAAGGGGGCTCGTGAGAATCCAAGTTCTGCAAAATTAATTTCTTGGCAAGGCCCTTCTTCATTAAAATCCCCTTTCACTTTTTATAGGAAGAAGCCATAGGGGAAGAGGACCCTCCCACCATGTAATCCTCCTCCACATTCTAGTCAACATCACCATCAAAACTCATTTTTGAGCCAATTGAAGAAGAGTCCTCACTAGAAACCTTCTCCTTTCCTTTAATAGACTTCACGGGAGTATGAGCATCCACATGATCCATAATAAGTAGGATAAGGCCATCATGGAGAATAGGGGCCCTCCAATTCTTCAAGTGAGCATACACAAAAACTTCCAAAGATGATAGAATAAAAAAAGGAAACGAAACATGCAACCCATGTCTAAAATGATTAAGAAAGGTAAAATGGTGCCCTAAAATTATAGTGAAACGACCTTCCAAAGTCACATACCACATTATCACCTCAAAAACATTAGCCTAGATTCACTTCAATGAAGTCCATTCATATCCCCAAGCACGCATCTTTATCAGCTTCTCCCATTCATTATCCTTGAAGAACTGATCCATAGCCGCATTGTTGCTCTTCCTCTCCTTAAAAAAATTGCGCTCATTTGTCGGCAACTCAGTAATGAAGGAAATAAATTCTTCATTAATAAAAAAATCAACACCTTTCACCTTCAAACAACGATTGTTCCAACATTGAATAAACTCAGCTGAAGCTTTAGGGTCGTTGCCATGCATCCTTTCTAGAAAAGGCATAAACTTCCCATGCCTCAAGATTCTCCAAACTTTTCATTTCTTCTTCTAATTCCCACAAGAAAGCATCTCAAATCTACTCCTATCACCTCACATTTCACCAACCACCATTAGTATAAACCAGAGCCAAATCACTCTAGCAGAATTAAACACCGACTTAGGTGAAAAAAAGACCCACAAAGCATGTGATAAAAAGATGAGCGATAATAGCTCGATCATCCCAAATCATAAGCATTGAATTAGCTATCATTTCACATTAATTACTTAGCTTCCTTGGAAGGAGAGAGTACTCCTCCCATGCCTTAAAATTATTAAGGCTAACAACCTTATTTTCAAACAAATTAGCTAGGGAATTACCTTCCCTATAGATATGTGTGACACAAATTTCATCAAAGGATCTTAGCATCATTATAGAATCCATAATAAGATGATTGACAGTCTAGCTTGGCTTTTGATTGCAAAGTAAGCAATTAATAATATTGAGAGATTCTACCTCAACCAAAATCTTTGAATAACCCTTATCCAAAGCACATTTTATGCTGATGAATGTGGCTTTGGCCTTAGCATGATGATTGGTCTAGATTCCCAATGGGAGTGCCTTATTTTTCTTAATTGTTATCTCTTTTCTTGTTGATAGGTAAAATCCAATACACACCATAGATAATTATTCTATGCATTCGAGAGACTATTTTCTTCAGTCCCACTAAACATTATGAGAAGACATTTGATGAATGTGGAATAACCATGCAAAACACTTAAAAGAATATTTGAGAATTAAGTCATGTGTTAAAAGGAAAGAGTTGGAGTAAAGAAACCTATAACTTGTTTGACAGTGGCACCAAAGGACATAAATTTCTAGGCATCAATGATAGATAAAGTAAAAAAAATTGTGCCCTCCTTCACCTGTGAATGATTCTCAACTTGAAGGTGTATACATACCAATTGAAACCTATAAATATTTCTCTTAAGTTATTCCATGGACAACTCTCATTAATTTTTTAGTCAGCTCCATACTCTAAATAATACACCACAAGTGCCTTCCCTCTCATTTCCACACTATATTCATACCATGCATTGTAATATAAATACTCCCATTTCATTGCAAGAAGGAAGAAGGTTGACAACAATTAGGGAAACTTTGTGTTACACCTACCTAAAATAACTTGCACACTCCTAGATGCCCCTTTTTCTCTCACACATGATTTAGCTTCCCCTTCACATGTCATTCCTTCATTTTCTACAACTCCTTGGTCTCCATTCATTCTTGTGCTTCACACCATAGTAAAATCTAATAAAATATCTTTCTTGACTTATTCTACTCACACCTTACTCTAGCTTCCTCCTCACTTATCTTCATGTTCTCTATCATTTCTGTGTGATTATTCTCCCTTCTTCAAACAAATCCTCTACCATTGGTTGTTGATATGTGGCATCTGATCATGAAAATATTGTACACTCATAACATATCCTTTCCGAGGTTCAGGGGCGGCAGCCCCTGATAGCAAGGGTTCGGGGGCACAGCCCCCAAATTTTTATTTGCCATTAACACGTCAAGGTTTTCCCATTGACACATCAAATGAAAATGACTTTGTAAACCCTAATTCTAGAAGCTTCCAAAAATATTGCTATAAGCGGTTGGGATGTAAATTGCAGTGTGTGTAATTCATGAGATTGTAATTTGTTTTGCACTAGATAATAAAATTATTGGGTGGCTGAGTTTCTATGGATGTAGCCCATATTAGGTGAACCACGTTAACTTTTTTTGTTGATCTCTTTTGTGTTATTCTTCATTGTTATTTCTAGGTTATTTAATCTACATATAAATGTTAATGTTTATTGCTTCGATCTACCTGAATCCTAACAACTGGTATCCGATCCATGTGTATTTCAGTTAATTGGAAGGAAAATTCAAGGTTGAGAAGTTCAACAACCAAAATTATCAATTATGGAAGATGCAGATGGAAGATTATTTATATCAAAAGGATCTATTGTGGCCATTGCAAGGAAAAACAAAGAAAGAGGCTACTATGTCCGATGAAGAATGGGATATTCTGGATAGAAAGGCACTAGGAACCATTCAGCTATGCCTAACACCATCTATGGTGTTCAATATAACAAAAATAAAGACAATCATGGATTTGATGGAACATTTGGCTAAATTATATGAAAAACCCTCAACCTCAAATAAGGTATTTCTCATGAAGCATTTATTTAATCTAAAAATGATTGAAGGTGGATCTGTGAAAGATCATTTAAATGAGTTTAATATGATTACCAGTCAATTAACTTCTGTAAAAGTGAATTTTGATGAAGAGGTGATGGATCTCTTGGTTTTATGTTCTTTGCTAGAAAGCTGGAATAGTTTGGTAATGGTTGTAAGTAACTCCATCTCTGGATTAAATACATTGAAATTTGATGATGTCATTGGTGTTATCCTTAGTGAAGAAATGCAATGGAAAAGCACAGGTGAGACTTCAACATTGGGTAATGCTTTGACTATAGAGAACAGAGGAAAAACAAAGGAGAGAGTGAAAAACTCAACAAATTGTGGGAAGTCACAAGGGAAGTCGAAGAAAGGAAAATCTAAATCAGAGGAAAAATGGATTGTTGGCATTGTGACAAGACAAGAAACTTGAAGAAGGATTGTCGGTCCTAAAAAGTAAAACAAGGAGACAGACAACATGATGACAATAAGAAAGCTAATGTTGCAAGTAATAAATTGTAGGATGCTTTAATTCTATGTTTAGATAATGTTAACGATTCTTGGGTAATAGATTTAGGGGCTTCATTTCATGCCACACCCCATAGGAAATATTTTGTAGATTATGCTCAAGGTGATTTTGGACAGGTATATTTGGGTGATGATGAACCCTGTCAGATTGTTGGAAAAGGAAAGATAAAAATCAAGTTGCAAAATGGAAATGAATGGTTGCTATAGGAGGTAAGGCATGTTTCAAATTTGAGAAGAAATTTAATTTTTGCAAGACAATTAGGTAGTGAAGGTTGCATAGTTACCTTTACAAGAAAATTTTGGAAGGTCACTAAAGGTGCATTAGTAGTAGCTAAAGGTGAAAAGGTAGGCACATTGTATTTGTGTACTGGTAATACTTATTCTACATTAGCTACTACAGAAATAGTTGCTACTGAGATAGTTAGAGCACTTTCTATAGGGATAGAAATAGAATTGTGGCACGATAGACTTGGGCATATGAGTGAGAAAGGGATGAAGATCCTTCACTCCAGAAAGTTGCTACTAGGTTTGAAGCAGATTGACTTAGAGTTCTATAAAAATTGTGTTTATGGAAAACAAAAAAGAGTCTGATTTATCAAAGTTGGGAAAGAAAAGAAGAGTGAGAAATTAGAGCTTGTGCATTCAGATGTATAGGGACCCGCTCGGGTATCTTCTCTTGGTGTCTCTTGCTATTATGTTACTTTTATTGATGATGCAACTAGGAAAGCATGGGTGTATTTTCTAAAATAAAAATCAGAAGTATTTGAAACTTTTTAAAAGTGGAAAGCTTTGGTTGAGAATGAGACATGAAAAAATTTGAAGTGTCTCATATCTTATAATGGAGGCGAGTATTGCAACACATAATTTGAATATTACGGTTCATACAATGAAACCTATAGGAAAAAAATGGTTCCTGGAACCCCACAAGAAAATGGTGTGTCTAAGAGGATGAATAGGACCATTATGGAGTGTGCAAGGAGCATGAGATTGCATGCTAGACTACTCTTATGGTTTTGGGCAGATGTACATGTCACTATTTATTTAATAAACAAGGGTCCTTCAAATCCTTTGGATGGTGGCATTCTAGAGGAGGCATGGACGGGTAAAAAGGTAAACTATTCATTTTTGAAAACCTTTGGCTGTGAAGCTTTTTTCGATGTTGATATTGAAAATAGAACCAAGCTTGAAGCTAAGTCTAAAAAATGCACCTTCATTGGATATGGAGTAGATGAATTTGGTTATCGATTATGGGATTATGAAAATCATAAAATCATTAGGAGCAAAGTTGTTATATTCAATGAGAAGGTTATATATAAGGATCAACTATAGGAAAAGAAGCATGAATAGGACAAAAAGGAATATGTGGTGTTGGATGAGATTCTAGAAAATAAAATTCCAGTGGTACCTGATGCTCAACAACAACAAGTTATCCCACAGACTCCTGCAAGTGTTAGATGTTCTACAAGGATAACTAGACCTCCAAAAATATTTTCTCCATCATTATATTCTATATTATTAACTAATTTTTGTGAACCTGAAGGTTATGAAGAAGTAATGCAAGTAGATACCAAAAAGCAATGGGAGCTAGGAATGAAAGAGGAAATGGATTCCTTGTTGCAAAACTAGACTTGGGACTTAGTCCAATTGCACATAGGTAAAAGAGCACTGCCAAATAAATGGGTTTACAAGTTGAAGGAAGAAGATGGAAGCAAGAAAAGATATAAGGCCAGACTTGTGGCAAAAGGTTTTGCATAGAAAAAAGGTATAGATTTTGATGAAATATTTTCTTCGGTTGTAAAGATTACTTCTATTAGAACTATTCTAAGTATTGTGGATGTAGAAGACTTGCATCTTGACCAACTAGATGTGAAAACAACATTTCTCCATGGGGATTTGGAAGAGGAAATATACATGCAGCAACCAAAGGGATATGAGGTCAAGGGTAAGGAGGAATTTGTGTGCAAGTTAAAGAAGAGTTTGTATGGCCTAAAGCAAGCACCTCGGCAATGGTATTTGAAATTTGATAGTTTTATGGCTGAACAAGGTTAAAAAAGATGCCATTCTAATTATTGTGTGTGTTTTAAGAAACTAGATAATGACAACTATATTATCCCATTGCTTTATGTTGATGAAACGCTTGTTGTTGAGTCTAACATGTAGCATATTGATGAACTTAAGAAAAAATTAGCAAATTCATTTGCTATGAAGGATTTGGGTGCAACAAAACAAATCCTTGGTATGAGGATCACACGGGAAAAGACAAAAAGAAAATTATTTTTGTCTCAAAGTGAGTATGTAGAGAAGGTGTTGAAAAGGTTTAACATGCAGAATGCAAAAGCAATTATTACACCTTTTCCTAGTCATTTTAAGTTGACTAAGGAGATATGTCCAAAGACACAAGAGGAGGAAGACAAAATGTCTAAAATACCATATGCATCAGCAGTTGGTAGCTTGATGTATGCAATGGTATGCACAAGGCCAGATATTGCACATGTAGTGGGAGTTGTGAGCAAGTATATGTGCAATCCGAGAATGGAACATTGGAATGTGGTAAAATGGATTCTCCGATATTTGAGAGGTACTACTTCAAAGAAACTATGTTTTGGAGGAACCAATTATTCTCTAAAAGGATATGTTGACTATGATCTGGCAGGTGATATTGATAGAAATAGGAGTACTATAGGGTATGTTTTTACTGTAGGAGGTACTACAGTTAGTTGGATTTCATGGCTACAAAAGGTTGTTGCGCTTTCATCCATTGAAGTTGAGTATGTTGCTACTACAGAAGCCAACAAGGAGATGATTTGGTTACAATATTTTCTAGAAGAATTGGGACAATGACAAGAAGATAGCCCTTTGTGCATTGATAGCCAAAGGGCCATTAATCTTGATAAGAATTTAGCTTTGCATTCAAAAACTAAGCACATACAACTCATATACCACTTCATCCGATCAGTTTTGGAGGATGGACAGTTGAAGCTGGAGAGAATTCACACCAGTGAGAATCCTGCAAATATGTTCACAAAGGTAGTTACACAGGAGAAATTGATTTCCACATAAATTTCCATTGGCCTTCACGACTAATAATATTGGATATAAGAAATTAGCCAAACCTGTAATCTAGTGGGAGTTCCAAGTGCAACAGTGTCATACATGATCAATCTCCAAGTGGGATAATTTTTGGTGTGGAGCATGATCAGTCTCCAAGTGGGAGACTATTGATATGTGGTGACTAATCATGCAAATAATGTACACTCGTAATGTATCCTTGCTGGGGTTCGAGGGCTTAGCCCATGAATTTTTTTTCTTGTTAACATGTCAAGGTTTTCCCATTGATACGTCAAATAAAAAAATGACTTTGTAAAACCCTAATTTTGGAAGCTTCCAAAAAGCTTGTCATAACCAACTGGGATGTAAGTTGTGGTGTGTTTAATTCGTGAGATTGTAATCTATTTTGCACTAGATAATAAAATTATTGGGTGGCTGAGTTTCTATGGATGTAGCCCATATTGGGTGAACCACATTAAATTTTTGTGTTGATCTCTTTTGTGTTATTCTTCATTTTTATTTTTGGGTTATTTAATATGCATATAATTATTAATTTTTATTGCTTTGATCTTCCAGAATCCTAACATTGGTATCCTTCCTTATGCTTCAACATAAATCCATATATTTTTCTTCACAAAACACCAATTCTCCTTTTTCAAGAGCTCATATCAATTTGGCTCCCCTTTCATCATAGGTGGCGATGATATAGGTAATAATTCTAGAATTTGGCTTCACATCTACCAGAATTACCTAATTTTTTGCATTCCTTTCATCACACATTCCATTCTTTGCCTTCTAAACCAAACTTGAATGAATAAATATAGGGTCATGAGGGGTTTAAATTTTTCCAAAGGCCTCTTTCCCTCATGACCAATTAATTAGACGGTTCAAGCAATTGGGACACCATGCCCTGTGACATCCCCACCATACCTGAGCCCATTCTCTTTTTTTTAGTTGTATCTTGATCGTAAGAGGGATAGATGGCTCGTTAAATGTCATATTAAATTTATTGGGTGGCCAGTGGAAATTTCACAAACCCAATTTATATATTATTGTTTTGTTGGTGACGTAATGTCCATGTGGAAAAGGGGTACTTGTTGGCAGGGATGTGACATCAACTTACTCTCTTAATAATAATAAAAAATTATTGGGAGGAAAATTTAATGGCATTACATGCTTGAGAAAAAATGGAGGCAATGGTAAAGTACCTCATGTTAGTGTAAATGGCGTCTTTAAATATCTAGATAAGATATCACTTTTCTAGTATTGACCTATTCACACTTAGCTTAAGTTTACTTAGTATTTTTTATGCTTTTATCTCATTTATGTGGTTGAGACACATGTCCTCATCATTTGAGACACCTAGTACATGCATACTTGCCACTTGCAAGCACATATGTCATTTGAGCTAGATAAGTTTTCTATCTTTGGAGGGATAGTTAGTCATTGTGTTCTACCTTCATACCTCATCTTCCTTGTCTATTTATGGAAAGTATCTATGTACATTTTACACTCACTCCTAATCAATTCAATTTAGCCATTGCTTTGTCTTTTGTGTGTCTCTGTTAATCTCACAAGTAGAGTGTGCACTTGCCCACCTTGTGTGGATTGCTGGTGTGTGCAGGTGAAATTTCCTAGTCTACAATGCAAAACAAAATGAAATGCAAGCAAGGAAAAACACAAACAACACCTCAAGATTGGCCTAGTTGAACTTGAACAAAATGAAAGATAAAAAGATTGATATACCTTGTCCAAGTTGATTGGTTGGTTGGCCCCGTTGAATGTTTTATTTGTGTGCTCATTTCAATGAAAAATAGCATGAAACTAGATGCCAAATGATGTGGATGAAATGAGGAATGCAATGGTGAAAGTGGGTATTTGGATAGATGCACAATGTGGATGCAAAATGAACTCAAAAGTTGCAGCAATGGTGGATGCTTGAGAGTGAAAGTATGCTTGAATGCTTGAATGTTCAAAGTTCAAGTGTTGCAAATGAGGGAAAATTCCTCTAATTTTAGGGGAAAGACCACTAAGAAATGAAGGGTCAAGATGAGCCACCTTGGACAAGATCAAGGGCTAGGGTGAGTTGAGAAATCACAAGCCCTCACATCTTGACATGTGGCGGGTGAGGTGTCAATAAGGACATGAGGTGGAGGTACTTCCTTGTACCTTGGGAATGGGAAAGATCTCCTCATAAAGGAGGTCCTTGTCCCCATGTGGGTGATGAGACTTTTGAGGAATTAATAAATGTGAATTAAAAATTCACATTGGGAGGAGTTGGCTTCTCCAAAAGGATAAAGAATTTAATGAAAAATTTACTTGGGGGTATGCCATAAATGGCATAAGGGGTTAAGGTGACCTAATCGAGTAATTAGGTTGTGCAAAAAATGAGATTAAGGTGGTTAATGAAGGATTAAGGCAAGTGGGATATGATGGAGGATGTGATATTAATCCTGATTAAGGGTGTGCACATCCTAATTAGTGATTGATTAAATTAATCCAGATTAAGGAAGGGTTATGGAGGATGGAACAAGGAGAGAGAAAGTAATGAATTTAAAATTGATTTAAATTCATAAAGGAAAATGACTAAATTAAATAAATAGGAAGGGGACAAAGGTAAAGTGTTTAATTATTTGAATTATATATCTTAGGAACATTAGGTAAAGGGGGAAATATTAATTAAATAAATGATTTAATTAACATCGATGGAAAAGGCGAGATAGACGAATAAAGGGGAAAAATTTGACCTTATGGGAGAGGTCAAATTTTCATGTCTACAGCTGGTACTAGCATTCTCGTTAGAAATCTTAGCAACATTAACACCTCAATTTGAACTAGAATTCAAAGATTTCATTGCAATTAATAATCTATTGGATTTATCTCCTAGAGTTGGGAAATTCTCCTAAAATAATAAATGAGAAGGGTTTTACAAAATTGCTAAAAGATTAGATAATTTTATAGTCTCATTAGAGTGGTAAGGGAAATATTGAGTGCCAGAATCATCCATTCTTTTTTTTCTTATAGTATAATCAATTTCTTATCTAGTTAGAGGTTACACAAAATGAGCCCCCTCTAAAATCATTAATCACCCAAAAGAATATATATGCAAAAATTCTTAGATGTGAAAGATAAGGAAGTGATAAAGTCTAACTAATAGGTAGCGATAAAATTACAGAGAAGTGTTATTAAAGGCAGTGTTTATTATTTTTAGTGGCAACAATTAGTATTGAAGAAGTAATGATATTCAATACAAAATTAGTGGTTTATATTATAAGAAGTAGTAATTAAGGAAAATAGCAAAGGCATCGGTTACTACTAAAAGGAAAAAATTAAATTGTGAAAGGTTGCAATCTATGAAGTGTTATGACTCTTTAAAGAGTCATTTTCTGTTTGTAAAAGACATATCCATTCATTGATGATGTCTCCTTTGAGTTGATATAAAGAGTAGAAGATATGTGGATTTAGAAGTAACTAATCAATATAATATTTATGAGTTTTAGTGAAGAAAAGGAGTGGAATGTAAATAATAATTCTGATTTATTTTGAGAAGATATTATGAAGAATTATTAGAGAAGATCAAGAGCAAGTATATATTTATATTTGTAATCAGATTTGTGAGAAAGATTGATGCATGATAATACTAGATTTCTAAAGGAAGATAATGTTTAGATTTGGATCATATTTGTGTGAAGGAGTTATTCATATAAACCATAGAAGAATTAATAGGTTGAATCCTATCAAATAGAGGTGGGAGCCTCTTGTTGGGTTGGAGCTTAGTTTGTGTAGAAATTGGGTGCCTTTGATTCTATAAGTGGGGATTGGAGTTCCTATAGATTGATGCTCACAATAAAATAATTGTATGTAAATTATTTTGGAGCCTATAAGAAGAATAAGATCAATATAATATATAAGCAATATTTTTTCCTTGTTTTCTCTTTCAAGGGTTTCCATGTAAAATCGTGTGTCGTCTCTATGATCTAAATTGTTGGATCTTACTTGATTATTTTATTGTGTTTGATTAAAATAGAGAAATAATGTTTTTATCATATAGTGGTTCACCCCTCTCTAAGTATAACTAAGTGCTCATCACTTAAAATTAAGTATGGCTTGCTTGTTGTGAGTTTCTCTATTCCTTCATTCTTATTTCACCTTATATATATATATTTTTTAAAAGGGGTAAAAAATTATTGGATTAGACTACAAAGTACAAAGAGCACGAGCCTCAAGCCCAGAAGAGAAAACAACACCAGAAAAGCCAACAAAAATAAGCCCCGAAAAGGGTCACAACTAATCATCAATGTCTTCCTTGACTAAACTCTCAAGATCATGAACATAATCTGGGGGTAGATGAACCCAATCTCCAGCCTTCCACCCCTCCAACCAATCAGAAGCCCACTTTTCTAGACAGTCAGCAATCCTATTCCACTCACAGGGAACATAGCAGAAAGAGACCTCATCCAAGGAAGCACTCAAACTAAGAATTTGTCTACCCACCAAAGCCAAATGCCAATCCACATCCTCCATCCTTTGCAAGTTAAACATATCCACCACAACTCGGGATTTAGACTCACAAATAATCTTACTCCAACCAAGATCATAGGGTGATCCCACAATAGTGGTTTACAATTTTTGGGCAAACTGGACACTGCAATTATTATTTTTAACTAAATCTTCACTTTCGGGCTCTTGTAGCGGCTAAACCACGAGGAATTTGAAAATGATGCAAACTAGAGTCTCATCACATTTTGTCTGTAGATTCTAAAAATATGTTTTTGAAATTTTTTGGAATCAGATTGCACTTTTTTTTTTTAATCTCCCACAAAAACTAGTTTTTTTCATAAATGAACATTTTTTAAAAGTGACGCTCACCGTATACAACATTATTTTTTTTTATGAAGGATAAAATTCTAATTTTTTTGAATTTATATTTGTAACTATGATATCTAGCACTTGCATTTGGTCTCATAATTTTTTATTGAATATTTTTTCCTTAATCAAGTTTCAAAGTCAAACCAATTGCAATTCAGACATATATGGACTGTATACAACATAACTTTTTCTGTATGAATTGAAATTCAATTTTATTTTTTTTAATGGATCAAGGACATCAATACCCAGCCTCAGCCTATTTTTAAAATTTTTATTTTGATAATTTGTTATTTTTCCACATGCGCAGACCAGAGATTTTGATTTTTCAGTGAAAAACCTATGTTTAATAAAACTAAAAAATAAAATACATAATAAAAGAAAATCATATTAAAACTATATTCGACGGATAGCTCATTCCAAGCACTATCATTATCTAGCTAGGTTTCTGAAGTTTTCTGCATTTTCAAATTCAAATTGAGCTTCGAACGATAATTTTTTACCAAAAAAATCTATTTTTTGAGAAGCTAGGGTAAAAGGGGTGTTCGGCCGAACCCCTTTAAAATAATAAGCAAAATTATTTTAAAGGTGTTCGGCTGCACCCACCTGAAATTGGTTCGATCGAACCCCTTCAATATACATACGAAAGTCAAACAAATTTTCCAGGGTTTTTTTTCATTTTTCCAAGCTCCTCTGGTAAACGGCGTTTTCCAGGTGACCCGCGTGTTTTCAAACATGTCGATTGAAAAAGACAAATCACAAGTGAAAAATGTTTCATATTTTATTTATTTTTGTTGCATTTTTTTTTATTAATATAAGTTTTTTCAATTCTTATGACAGATTTTTTGCATTTTGTAGGAGAATTTGTTGTTAGCTTAAATCAAACATTTGTGTTTTGAAGAAGAAAATGGGACAAAAAGCAAAAAGAAAAAACAAAGCTCAATGAAAATTTTCAAAAGATAAAGAAGAAAATAGACGCAAACAAAACTTGACAAATTATCATAGAAAGAAACAAGGTACGTGCTTATTTATTCTCTTTTTTGTCAAATATGGGTAAATTTATTTACTTACAATAGTGATTTTATCATATGTTTTATCTATCAACAAGGAAAAATGCATCCAATAATTGATATATAAGAAAATTGAATGTTCTTGAATTCTATAAAACTAAAATCTGCAAATTATCACTAGATTTTATGAATGTTTATACTAAATGTTTTACTAGTTTTGATCTACAATATATTTCTTTTTATTTCTATTTTTTTGTAGCGCCCAATTTTGCATAGATATCTATGTGTATGTCTTTTAAATCCTTATATTTATTTCATCCAATTGTGCATCATCAATTATATAGATATGGTAGAAACACCATTTTTCACCAATATTTCTCCCTCTATCAAGTAGTATCTCCCTTTGTATCAATACATGAAAATGAATAGTAGGAAAATTATTATGTATAACCGAATTGGATTAAAGAAGATGACACAAGATAATTGAACAAAAGAGAATTTTTAAACTCATAAAAAACTAAATAGTGATAATTAGTTGAGAAGGTGGGGATAACTCAAACACCCCACAAACACACAAAAATTAGTAAAAAATATAAGTAAATTATAATAAATAGAATTATATTAGTTAACAATAACTATTTTTGGATTAGGATAGATTTAACAAGAAGTACGATGAATATACACATAAAGCATACATTAACTAAATAAGTTTATATGCGAAGAACATATAATGTAGAAGTATGTATCTAAAATAATATTTTCTAAATTTTCTTAACACGTAATCTAACATAGAATTAGAATATTCTTTATAAGAGTGAAATAATTCATAAAGAAATAAACATATATTGACAGTAAAAAGAAAAATGTATTGAATTTGATAACCTAAATAAAAAGTTGAAAGTTTTAACTAATTTTATTTCTAGATTTAAGATTAATAACACAAAAATACTATCCAAAATAGATAAATCAACAAGTGTAAATGGTCTTAAATCTAAATTGGTTTCACCTATATAAACTATGCAAGCTTATTTTTCCTATTAAAAAAAAGTACTATGTTTTTATTAAACAAAATATTAAAAATGGGATTTAATTATAAACAAAGAAAAACGTAGAATGAGAGTTGAGAAAGGGATATCTCTTCATTATAGGAATCTAGAACTATGAATCAATAGAAGATAATAAAAATTACATCATGTTTCCTAGATGGTAGCACATGACTACATTAAGGTCTATATGTCTACATAGATTTTTGTTGTACATAAAAAATAACAATTTATACAAAATTTGAAAATCTATAAAATAAGAATAAAATACACAACCAATAACAAGAAACTTTAGTAGAATAACATGATAAATTCGTTAAAATAAATTAAATGATATAAAATGGTCATAATGTTATTTAAACTGAGCGAGCTAAGATAATATAATTATGATAGATAGGAAAAGACACAAAACCTCCATGTGAAAAGATTTCCAAGAATATATGTAGCTAGTGCCACAAAGGGAAAGGGGTGAATTTTGGTTATCTTACCAATTATATTGTCAAATCCCTAATTTGGTATTTTTACCTCCACAAATAATCAAATAAAAAGACATTAGATTAATATGGTTACGCTCTTATCTTATGTGCATCTAGAAGTTCTAAGACGAGTACAACATAAAAAATATATATAATCTATAGCAATAAGTGTATCCCTTAGATATATAAAATAAATAAAATTGAGAAGATGGATCAACATGAAAATAAAATAGTTCAAACTATCACATGTTGTAATGTACACTCATATTTTTGATGAAAAATATTCATGAGTAATGCACGTGTTATTTTCTTCATGTAATACCTGATAAAATTATTGTGTACTATAAAGTGTATTTTTATTGATTTGGGGTAATTTTAATTTAATGACTCATTTATCTATAAGATGAGAGGGGCAAGTTTCTTTAATTTTTTAGTATTCTAGTCCTTACATATTCCTACTCTTGCATGTACATAGATCACATCGTGCATAGTCCTTGTATGTACATATATATCATTTCACCTAGTTCTTGCATGTACAACCCCTTGCATATATCAAGATCATATCACCTAAGTTCCAAGTTGCATACATTCCATGAATTTAGTCATTTTCATATTCATCATTGATCAAATAGAACCCTTAGCTCTTGCACAAGCTAGACACTACTCTTCATAGGTCTCAAAATCAACCCATTTGCTATCTATCACCCACATCACTTAAGGTTTATCATAGACTTTCAAGTTAGGAAACATGTTGGGTTATCCTTGCTCATCTAGGAAAATCCTTTTGGAGTCCATCATCTCCTACATACCCTCTCTTGGTAATTGGTCCCTTGTGTTTATCCATCATATCACAAGTCAATCCTTGAATCGTAACCAAATTTGGACCTAGAGTTGCATTTGACCTCTTGGATTCTTAATTTATCACATCATATTGGATAGCATTTTCATTGCATTCTAGTCCTTACATATTCCTACTCTTGCATACATAGATCACATCACATAGTCCTTGTATGTACATATATATATATTTGTTGTTTTATAACTTGAAAATTAGATTTTGTTCAGTATTAATAGATAGGGATTGAAGGTTGAGACACAAATCCTGACGATCACTCGTAATGGATGTACCTTATCTAAGAAAAATAAAATATTTAAATTTACTAGATCTTGACTATCTACTTAGGTACAAAGAGGCTCATAGACTTACCACACTATCTAATAACATGCTATTTTTTATGGAAACCATAACATTCTTATATGTTATATAACATGATTGAATTATAGAACTTATAGTAACAAGTCTAAAACTTAGTTACTAGCATGGCATAAATTTAATTGCATTAAAACATGAAAATATAATAGTTCAAGCTATCATGTTGTAACACACTCATATTTTTGATGAAAAATAGTCATGAGTAATGTGTGTTATTTTCGCCTGATGGATTTACTGCCACTTTCTATCAAAAATGTTGGGAGTTTATTGGGTTTGATATATTGAGTACTATGGAAGAGTCAAGGAAGTCTGGTGTGATGCTAAGAAAATTTAATGTTACTAATATTGCAATCATCCCAAAAATTCAAAATCCAAAGTCTTTTTCAGATTTTAGGCCTATTTCTCTTTGTAATACAATTTACAAGATCTTCACAAAAGCGATTTATCTTCGCCTTCATCCTCTCATTTCTTCAATTATCTCTGAGGAGCAAGGTGGCTTTGTGCCTGGCAGAGAAACCCATGAAGGGGTAATAGTGGCACATGAAACCTTGCATACCATAGCCTCTAATAAATTGTCAACCATGATAATTAAATTAGATATGCAAAAAGCATATGATCGAGTTGATTGGTGTTTCCTCAATCAAGTGCTTTTGAAGTTTAACTTTTCTGCTAAATGGTGTAAATGGGTAATGGCTTGCATTTCGGGTGCAAGATTTTCTGTGTTACTTAATGGTTCATTTGTAGGTTTTTTTAATTCCTCACAGGGTGTCCGTCAAGGTGATCCCTTATCACCTTTCTTATTT
The DNA here is from genome assembly GCA_007115665.2 of Sequoiadendron giganteum. Taxonomy (NCBI): domain Eukaryota; kingdom Viridiplantae; phylum Streptophyta; class Pinopsida; order Cupressales; family Cupressaceae; genus Sequoiadendron; species Sequoiadendron giganteum. The sequence continues at coordinate 558,995,073 of CM021107.1, read as the reverse complement.
ATCATCTTGGCAGAGGCTTTGAGTAGGTCTTTTAAATCTGCAAATCTGCAAGGGAAGATTAAAGGGGTTGCCTTTCCAAATACCAATTTATCAGTAACTCATTCTTTATTTGCTGATGATACTCTTCTTTTTGGCAAAGCTGATATGGCAGAAGCTAAAAGTATAAAAGCTCTCTTGGATAACTATACAAAGGTTTCCGGGCAAAAGGTAAATGAAGATAAGTCAAAGATTTACTTGTTTAACACTAAAGATTCAACTGGTGAGTCTATAGTAAAACTTTTAGGCTTCAATCAAGATCAATTTCCAAGCAAATATCTAGGGATTCCATTCTTTGCAAGTCGGAATAGGGCCTTGCATTGGAAAAAAATTATTCAGTCTATTCAATCCAAATTATTGTCTTGGAAAGGACGATGGTTATCATTAGCAAGTAAAATTCTATTGGTTAAGTCTGTGCTTTCTTCCATCCCTAACTATTTTATGTCAGTTTTGAGTGCACCCAAGTCTATTTTGCTTCAGATCCATAAATTAATTAGGAAATTCCTCTGGTCAGGAAATGTGGACACCAATAAGAAGATACCATTAGTTTCCTTAGAGGCAATGTGTATGGATAAGTTAAGTGGAGGGGCAGGTCTCCGTAACATTGGTAATAGAAATTTAGCCTTAGGAGCTAAAATGACTTGGAGGCTATTTTCAAATCCCTCCATGAAATGGTGTAAAATTATGCAAAATAAATACTTGGATAATCAAGATCCATCAAGAATTTTTACTGTCCTTGATCCTCCATCAGGCTCAGCAATGTGGAATTTCGTCCTGTTGTGTAGAAAGTTAATTTTGCCTCACCTATCTTGGGAAATAAATGATGGTAAGCTTGCACTTTTTTGGAATGATTCATGGAATGGGTATAAGAAACTAAGTTGCTTCAATTTAGGCTCCTTAATAGCTTTCTTGTCTCAGAAATTTGGATCATATGTGTATCAAAATATTGATGATGTGGAACCATTAACAGGCAAAGTTAATTGGAAGGATTTTGCTTCAGAGGCAATTGATCATTCTCATAAGGTTCTCATTGCCTCCTTATTGAATGATCGTATTGTATATGTGTCATCATGTGCTGATCGGTTAATCTGGTCCAAATCTCTCTCAGGATGCTACTCGGTAAAAGAGGGGTGCCTATCCATTTCAAAATCTTGTTCCAATTCCAAATCTCTTCGAGCCTATAGTTTTTGTTGGAATTCTAAAACTCTTCCCAAAGCTGGTTGCTTTGCCTGGCTAGCACTCCAGAATAAAATCTTGACAAGTGATAAATTGTCGCGGTTGAACATTGCAGTTCCTTTTAATTGTGTCCTGTGTGAGTCAGAGTTAGAGGATGTCAATCATCTATTTCTCTCATGCTCAATTGCACAGAGTTTTTGGCACTTTGTTTTATCAAAGCTTATGATTCAATTTCCTCTTCCTAAAACTTTATGGGATTTATTTTCTAGTTGGCCAAAACTGTACAAGTATTCCTTTCTTGCGTGTATATGGGAAGTGATTCCTGCATCAGTCTTATGGTCTATCTGGTGGGCAAGAAATAAAATCATTTTCAGGAAAGAAAAACAGAAAGTTGAGCATATTTTGTCTTCTTTGGAAATTCATATTTCTAAAATTGTTAATTCTTATGTTTTAAAAACAAAGCACATTGGGTCTTCCTTCATGGATTGGGACTCCAAAGTTCTTGTAAATTGGCCTCTTTTGTCTCTTCCTTTTAAAGGTAGTCTTCACCATGTATCAAGCAAAGTTGATAGGTCCAAAATTATATGGTCCCCTCCTGCTTTGGGTTATTTGAAATTAAACTTTGATGGCACCTCAAAAGGTAACCCTGGCATTTCTGGAGTAGGTATTGTAATAAGAGATACTAATGGTATAGTTCTTTGTGCCAAATCTATCAAGTTAATTGTGGGTACAAATAATGAGGTTGAAGCACAGGCTCTCTTATTTGGCCTAAAAATGGCATTAGATCTCAAATTTACAAAGTTAGAAATAGAAGGGGATTCTCTTATTCTGATAAATGCTTGCAAGGAAGGATTCTCTCATAGTTGGAAGTTATCTTATATGGTAAAGCAAATCCTAAATCTTTTGGGAAAGTTCTTGCATTATAACTTGTTGCATACCTATAGAGAAGGAAATAGGGTGGCTAACTATTTAGCCAATTTGGGCTGCACTCAATCTGAAAAAGAATTGTTGCATATCATACAAATTGGGAAATGTGATTTTGCATTGGAACAATTAATCTCCAATGAGGAAATTTCTATTGTTCAAAGTGGATAAAATTTGATTAAGTCTTTTTGTTGTTTTGTCAATTATGGATATGATAGGTCTTCAAGTTGATCTTTTAGCTATCATATTTATGATTGACATGCCAACATGTTTTTTAATCTTTTTTAGTCCAGTGGAGGGAGTCTTCATTTTGAAAGCCAATATGGGATGCTTTCAACTTGGATAAGTAATGCTTCATTTTATACAAATACGGAACTGTGAATGTGCATTGGAACAATTAATCTCCAATGTGTAAGTTTCTGTTGAACAAATGGGATAAAACTTGATTAAGTTTTTGTTGTATTTGTCATTCATGGATATGTTAGGTATTCATGTTGGACTTTTAGCTATCATATTTATGAGTGGCATGTCAACATGTTCTTTTAATCTTTTTTTATTCTTTTTTACTTCAAAGATTAGTTGCAATACTTTTGTTTTATGGCTCAAGGAGAATGTGCAACATGTGATTGGTACAGAGTTCGCAGATTTGGGTGACTTGTGGTAAGAATGATTGTAGGAGAAGCTTCACATGAGGTAATTGTGGCATGTCTAAATCGGCCAGCTGCGGGTAAGTAAAATTATGATAGCATGAAGGTAAGCATCTAAAATTTTTCGGGTGGAAAGATCATGATTACAAGTACACTATCGCCCTCATTGCATGGCAAATTTTGTGTTCTCTCGTACTTGATGGGATGTTTTTGTTGGCCCAAATCACCCTGCTTGACATCAGTACTTATTGATATTTGTATTTAGCATTCGGTTTTTTTGTGAAAAGATATGAGGGTACTTTTTCATTATAAATTGGTAAGGGACTTGTCATGATACAATGGTAAGTCACATAACATAGGTGCCGAGAGCTTATAAATAGGTAGCATTGTTTTATTTTATGCATCAGTCAACAAAAGAGTGTCTTTTATTAAGTTATCTTGTCTATGTTAGCTGTTGTGCAAAGTAAGGCAGGTAGACATGGAGTATCATCCTCAAAACTTTTGAATGTGGTTGCCAGTTCAAAGGTGGGAAAAACCGATTTCTGGCAAGCTTGATATTCAGCATCTTCAATCTATCTTTAAGTTTCCGTGCCCATGTGATTATAAATGTCTCAAATGCATAGTTGGGTCTGAGATTCTTCAACCAAAGTCACGTAGGTTGATATTCCCGTCCAATGTTCTTTCCATCTTTCTTTCTAATATCATGGATATTATTCAGTGTTTGGAGATAGTTCAAGTTATTGATGATACAATGATAGTTGACAATTTTTTGCAAAATGAAGTTGTTCTTTGCAGTGCACAAAAATATATCTTCTCGAGTGGAGAAGGTTATATTGGTGGTGTCTTTCCTCCCCATTATCTTCCTCATAATATGGTAGTGGTTAATGCTTTTGATTCATTAAAGTTATCTATAGAGTTTTCTGACCCCTGTTACTTGAATAAAGCTTTGTCAAGATATTTTAACCAGCTGGGAAGGGAGTTGGCAGATAGGTTCCGAGAAAAGTTTTATTATATATCCTTTCTTCTGTTTCATAATTGTCAACATGCAGTTTCTTCATGGCAAGGTCAACCAAGACAGGGGATTATTCAAGGATTGGAAGGTTCCAGCATGTTGAAGGAGGAAGCAGGGACTAAAAATCAGGTGGACACTAGCTTCGAATTTCTGCCGATGGAAGAGTAAAGGAAAATGATGTATTATTTGCAGATTATGTAATCTCGGTATGGTTGTCTGATTGACAACAATCAACATTTTGTAACTTGTAACAAGGTTCATACTTTTAGGCAGATTATGTAATCTCGGTATGGTTGTATGATTGACAATAGTCAACATTTTGTAATCAGAAGCATTATTTTTTGGGCCAAAACCGGAGGTTTTCTCACTAGCTCTTTCTTGCCGGTATGCCCTTTGAGCCAGTAAAATGTACACTATATTACAAAGATTAAATATATATATAGTGGCTATTAATTTTGTTTAAAAAAAAAAATAAAAAATGTGTGTTATTTTCTTCATGTAATACCTGATAATATTATCGTGTACTATAAAGCACTCATTTTTATTGATTTGGGGTAATTTTAATTTAATGAATCATTTATCTATAAGATGAGATGGTCAAGTTTCTTTAATTTGTTAGCAATTTGAGTTCAAAATTAAATCACTTTTATTTTCATTTAAATGTTGAATCATTTTTTTAATTATAATCTAAAATTTGAATTTGTTGACACCTCCAAACAATCATCTCTAAGTTGAAATAAATTATGCACGGTAAATTTAATGTTGAATGAAATGCATAAAATAAACCCCTCAAATTTTTGTTTTAGCATGTGTCCAGCTGGAATTAGCTAAATGTTATTTTAATTTTTTTTTTCTTTACAACTTGCATTTTACACGCATTGGTTAAAAAAGAAAAAACATGCAAACGCATATGGGTTAAAAAGAACAACACACTTTGTTTTTCATTGGGTTTAAAATTAACTCTTAGATAGAAAAAACTACAAATGGTTAAAATTAACCCCTTTGCTTGAAAAACACTACAAATGGATAAAATGAACCTTGTGCATTATCTGTTTGTTCACATTTTGATTTTGGTTTAAACATAACACCATGTGAGTGTGATCTGAAATATTCATGTGCTCTTTTTTTGTTTTTAAACAAAGATCAATTGAACTATGAATATTTTGGTTCACTTTTGTTAAGCCTTAGATCTTGGGCCCACTTTGGTTGGAAAAATTACTCACCCCAAAGTGACTCAAACTGAAAACATGCTAAAGCCAAGCGATGCCCAACCGGTATATAAATTTGAATGTTAAGGAAAGCTTAGCATTACAAAACTTCTTGCGGACAAGCAATTAACTCCCCAGTACCCTTGTGGTGCATCAAAACCTAGAGAGCCTAGCCTCTGCAAACTAGGATGATAATGCCTCTCATGTGGCCTTCTGAATGGGTGCCCAAAATAAATCCTTTGTTTTAGAAAACCACAAATAGGTTCTATTCTTTGGTGCCACAACGATCATTGCCAAGGCACCCACACCTACGTAGTTCTTAGTAGAAATGATCAATCTGCCATGGGAGTTTCATGGAGATTGGAAGCTTGGTTTCCTTGAGAAGTCAGTGCAATGTAAGGGGGAACCCATGGGGCCAAGCTTCTAAAATTCATTCACTAAGGATATGCGGTTCGTGGGATCCATAAGAATATTGTCCTTCTAGCCTTAGGATTTTTTATTTGTAAATGTCTTCTATGTGGTTGATTTTCATTATTTACAACACCATGTGTTTGCCAACTATTTTCAGACAACATGAACAAATGAACATCATCCTCCAAATCTGAATTAACAAAGTCAAACTGAAATAAATTCCTTG